>JZLH01S0261714.1:29317-41138 GCA_001188425.1 Eucidaris tribuloides | reverse complement strand
AGTCGTGTGTGTGTGTAGTGTGTGTGTGTGTGTGTGTCTGTCGTCGTCGTGTGTTGTAGTAGTGTGTGTGTGTGTGTGTGTGTGTGTGTGTGTGTGTGTGTGTGTGTGTGTGTGTGTGTGTGTCTGTGTGCGTGTGCGCGCGCGTGTGCAATTTTCCGGTGCATATCGTACTGTTACAAATATTGTTTTACAGTAAGATGAATTTATTGAAATAAACACCAAAACGACACATTTACCGTGGTATTAATTTCATAATCAAATTATTCAAGGGGGAAGATCGTTAATACTTATACCTGCTATACACCACACACCTCGTTATTAGGGACGTTTTTGTTATACAGTGTATTTTCAATGCCCCCTTTTCGCGTCACCTTGTGATCGCAAAGGTCTATGACGATGTACCATATACAAAAACCTACCCCCCCCCCCCGACAACCAGCGCTTCCCCCAGGTAACCAACCCTAGGATAACCACCCGTCCGTCTAGGACACATTTTGTAAGATAACCTTTTGTTGAAATTAGCAGAGTTTTTGTGAGGCATTGGGTTTTATTCTTGTCATTTGCCCTTTGTATAGGAGGAGAACGAGGCCTTGACCCTGATCAGCGGGTAAAAATTGGAGACAAGGTCCATTGCCCCATCTTTGTCTACAACGCCAAGTAAGTAATGACCAAATCAGCACAGTTTCATAGTCTTACTGTACTTTATATGAAGCATATAATAGGGTTAACTAATACTCCAGGTAAAACAATGTTATCCTAAGAAGCGCTGGAATCTATGTCCACATTTTAAAAGCAACTGAAATCCAGACAACTATTTTAATTTAGAAAATACATAAAGATAAAAAATAAAATCAGTTTACATTTTTAGAACATTTGGAGGAACTGTTCAAGAGTTGTGATTTTTTTTTCAAATTTGGGTTTTACCATCTTCATGGGAAATTTCACGTTGGCAACCATGCTTCTTGTTTTCATAGATTTGTATAAGGTTTTTCGCTGATGTTCATTTTTCTGACATGAACAATACGCCGTTGAACCTGTTTTCGTTAGCACATACAACCGTTTAACGATTACATAACTGAAAAAACAAGCAAACAGAAATCTCATTGATGATGGGAAATTAAAGTTAATGAAGAACAAGTCGATCAGATTGTTGTCCCAGCTTTGTCACAGAACTTACAAACTTGAACATTGTTAGAAATTAAATTTTAAAAAAAAATCATAACTCTTGAACGGATTAACGAAAGTTGTTTAAATACTTACAAATTGCCATTGTATTTCCCCTTTTCCTGAATTTAGAAACATGTTTGGGTTGCATTTTCCTTTAATTAAAACAAACAATGTGTAAACTTTAATAAGTCACCACGATTAGGAATCCAAGCATAAATCACTAATGAATTATTGAGAATGACTAATGCTGCATTTTCTGGGACAAGATTATTCTGCTTCACAAATTGTTTTACATCTAAATAACAATTTCATATGAAACGGTGAGATTTCTTATGGAAATACATAGTAAATAGAGGCGTCGATCCTAGGGTGGGGAAGAGTTGGGGGGGGGGACCGATCGCCCCACCAATGAAAATATTGAGGGCAAACATATCAATCCCCCCCCCCCCATGGCCTTGAAAAGCGGGGGTGCTGGGGGTACAGCACCCCCAGATTTTTTTTTTCTGCAAAAAGACGTGTATGTCATGATCTATAGCATTATACGTCGTCCAGGGGCGGCGCCGGCTATTTTTTTTTTCAAATTTGGCCGTGAATTATTTTTTGGGCCGCAAAAGTTTTCCGCGCAGCCCCCAAAAACTGAGCGACTTTTTGGCTGCTGATTTTGCCGAGAAAAAAAAATGGCCGTGAAAAATTAGTTTTTTCGCCGAGAAAGTTTTCCGGTCCATTAAATTCGTGGGAGAACAAAGGCGGGTTCTGTATAATGTATTAATTATTACGCGTGAGAGAGGAAGCATTTATGGATGTTTCTTTCCCGTGGCCTTGGGGCGAGGAACATTCCACTGACAAGTTCATGGGTTCATATGTTTTGTTGGAATCAGTTTGCATATATTGGTTTTGTTTTACCTAGCAAACCTCGGGGAAGCTATCGTTTAGGCCTCAGTCACATTTGACTGTGGACACCGTACGATAACTTTAGCTACGATGTATCGTACGATTCTGGGGGCATCGCCGATGGCTACGATCTACAAGGTTTGCGTTCACATTATCTACGAGCATCGTGCAATTTCTTTTACGGGCCCTTGAGTTCAAGCAGGTGCAGAGGCTGTACTGATATCGTACAGCTATCGTACAGCGATCGTGCGATATCAGTGCAGTTACCCTGCCGTCTCCTCAGCCTCTTCACAGATATCTTGCATTATCGTACAGGAATCGTACGGTGACCCCATGACGTTGCAACCTCCTTACGATTTTTGTTACCCGTGCCCAAATAGCCTTGGTCACATATGGCCTACGATGACTTTACGGGGCCAGTAAACTCATCGTATCTTCCATATCGTGCGATCTCCGTACGATGACAAGCCTTGACAGTACGATTTTCGTACGATTTCATGGACTCCCTGGAGGAATCGTAGCCTCTACGATTTTGTTTAGCGTGAAGGTTTGACAATTTTAAAAAATCGTAAGCCCGTAGCCCGTAGACTTGTCGTAGATGGCATCGTACGATCGACGCAGGATATTGCACCGAGGCTTTGCGCTGATCGTACACTCATTGTATGATATCGGCTATTGTAGTGGGTACTCGAACACTAAAATGACACAATGGCTATACACATTCTCTGTGAACCCCCTGCACGATATCATACGATTTCTGTACGATATCGTACAATCTCTGTACGATATCGAACGATCTGTGAAGGGGCCAAGGAGACTACAGGGCAATCGCGCGATCTCTGTACGATAGCTGTACGATCTTCGTACAGCCTCAGCACCAGCCCGAACTCGAAAGGCCCGTACAAGAAATTGCACGATGATCGTACGTACGTCGTAGCCCGTCGCCATCTGCGATGCCCCCAAAATCGTACGATAAATCGTAGATAAAGTTACATACCGTGTACGAAGTCAACTGTGACCCGATGCTTTTTCCGATATCGTACGATGAATGTACAATCAGCGCACAGCCTCGATGCGATGTCCCTGCGTCGATCGTACAATATCATCCACGACAAGTCTACGAGCTACGGGCTTACGATTTTTAAAAATTTGTCAGATTTCACACTAAACAAAAATCGTAGAGGCTACGATTCCCGTGGGGAGCCCGTGAAATCGTGCGAAATCGTACGGTCAACGCGTGTCACCGTAAGGAGCTCGTACGAAATGGAAGACACGATGAGTTTACGGGCTCCGTAAGGTCATCTTAGACCAAATGTGACCGAGGCGTTAATACTCACATCTGCTTGTTTATCTTGATGCATATGAGTTCAAGCAAAAGGCTAGAACAGCAGTTGTTAATTTTATGCATATGGCCCATTATGTTGAGAGAAAGGGATGAAGACGTATAAGTAAATCCCTTCTTGTCTCCAGTCCATTTATTGATCTGTGCAAGTTGACGAATGAAGCACGCCAATGGTTAATTGAATAGCTGAATGAGAGTGGGCGTTTGTCGACAAGAATAACGCGACCACGACTTTACCCGAAAAATAACAGAAATCGATTGAAACCTTTTCTTTTGTTTTGTTACAGCCAATTCACAGGCGATGAAGACGCTCGCAAATTTCTTGTGAAATTTAGCGATGAAGTTCACAGATATCTTGGTAAGCTTTAAGGACTGGGGTGGAGTGGGGTGTGGGATGGGTTTTAGGTATTTCAAATACTGACCAAAATAACTCGAAAGGGTTGTAAGTTAATTAGACTCACTGGTTATCACTGGGATACCCACTCAATTCATGATCTGAACACCACAGATTTGAAGTTATGGGACTTACTAGTAGACTAGATAAGTATGTGAAACAATGGAAAATCTTTATAGCTCATGCAATCCATACAGTTACCATATTCTACTAACTGGAAACAAAGAACTTGCCTAAAGTGCACTGATCAATGAAAGAAGGTAACCGTGGAATGACAGCTTCGAACCAATTCTGGTTAATTGGTAATTCTTGAAAATTAATATTATTGAATATTATCGTTTTTGTTTATCTTTAAATGTCAGCCTGATATAAGAAATAAGACATTGTGCGAACAACACGGTCGTGGAGACTGTTCCAGACCTTAGAACATGGGGATGAAGCTTCTAGATTTAGCTGATGAGATTTTGCTGCAGATATATCGAGACGGAGTGGTTTGGGAGTAGATGTACTGTCCCTGTTTACATGCTTTCTTTCTAAGACTAGAAAGAGCACTTGACTCATGTCTGTTGTAAAATTTTTAGCATGCATTTTATACAAGACGCAAGCATATATATATGTTTTGCTAATATCAAAAGAAAATCTGTAGCACAATGCAATTGACGATCCATTGAGAAAATATAAATAAAGACCCTGCTCATCGAAGAGATGTGATGTGACGATGATAATTTTTCAAATGAGAGAAAAAATAAATAAACACCCTGCTCAACAAAGTGATGTGATGTGACGATGACATTTTTCCAAATAAGGTACTGTATATATGCTTAATCCTTCTAGAATATTTTTAAATTGCCGATGGATAAAAAAATACCAATGTTGTGTACTCGCAAAATTTACCTCGCCAGCAGTGAGTGATCACGCTAGACGCTAATCATAATTATGTACATCAACATAGCTGTGGTATTATTATTATCAGTCTGAACATGTCAAAGATATCTGAGCCTTTATAGAAATCATTTTATTTCACTCTTAATATACAGAATAATTCATATTCTAGTAAAGAAAAATGAAATAAGAACGAGCTATAATACATAAACTATCCCATATCACACAATAACAAACATTATGGTACGAAAGAATGCTGCATACGAATGAATATACGGTACTTTACCTTGTAACTTGTTTATTATCTCAGGTCGCCATCTAATGGCTGTGATCAATCACAAGAACGACGGAGAAGACTTGGAAGCTATCAAACGTACCATAAAAAGTGCTGGAATTCCCAATAGACAGATCTGGGCTTTACAGAACTACACCGAAGACAATCACTCAGAAGACGTAGAAAGGAGCATTGGATTCCTGCAGTTTTTGTGGAAGTGTCTTGAGATAGGTGAACAGAACATCAAATTCAGAGAGAAGAGAGATCAGGAGACACCAATGTAATGTAATGTAATTTAATGTAATGTAATGTAATGTAATGTAATGTAATGTAATGTAATGTAATGTAATGCAATGTAATGCTATGTAATGCAATTTAATGTAATGTGATGTTATTTAAAGTAACGTCATGTCATGTCATGTGATGTCATGACATGCCATGCATTTAGTGTAGTGCAATACAGGGCTGCCACTCAAAATTTTAATTTTCCCCTTCGCCGCATGTGTATTTTCCCCTACGGACACAACTTTCCCCCTAAACCTAAATAACCCATTTCCCCCTACGAACGTATGCTTTCCCCAACAAAAATTTTCCCCTACAACATATTCTTAGTAAATGAAATAGATTGATCCCGATTTCTTCCCCGGAGATGGACAAAGCGGACAAATACGGAATTTTTATTGAAATCCTTTGGGGATTTAAGGATATTTCTGAAAATTTTCAAAAACCTTACATCCCCTATAATCATCAAAACCCCATACGTTTCCCATACAGAAGGTCATTTTCCCCGTTGGTATCCCCTAAAACTTACGGAGGGTAAAAGTCCCCTACGGTAGGAAACCCAAACGAGTGGCAGCTGTGGTGTAATTGTGGTGTATTATAATACTCAATGCAATGTAAAAAAAAAAAAAGAATGTAATGCAATATCATGTCATGTCATGTCGACCACGCCATACTATGTTATGTCATGTAATACAATGTGATGTCATTTAATACAATGCAACGTACTGTTATATGATGTAGTAATGCCATGCAATGTAATGTAATATAATGCAATGTAATGTAATGCCATTGGATGTGATGCAATGTGATGCAATGTGATGTAACGTATGGTTGCAAGATGGCACACTTAAAATGAAACGATTTAAGGGCCCTGACACATATAACCCGTTTAGAGCCAACGTGTGTCCATCGTACATGTTTTTGGTCGCGAAATTTGACAAAGTCCAAACACGCTCAAGAACGTTCAAATTCCAGGCCAAACTGGTGTAAAACCGAATGATAAACGAATGAGGAACGGTTATCACATATCTAGCGTCCAGGTTATGAGTGACGGTGAGTGTATATTAATGATACAGTTACGTCTACATGCAAACATGAATTTTACACAAATGATAAGAATAGACAGGTACAATGAACATACACAACACCCCCCCCCCAAAAAAAAAAATAATAATAATAAAATAAAAATCTACGTTTATTTACATTATAATTAAAAACAAATTCTACGGATATCAATTTCAGATTTTAGGAAATGCGTGAATTCTTAGATAAGTTTTTCATTTTGTAGGGACATTATGTATTTAAATTTTTCAGTTTCATTTAGGTCGCTAAAGTTAACATTATTTTCTTTTGTATCTTATGAAATAGTTCCAAGTTGGTTGTTTGAACTTTCATATTCGTATTGATTAACGGCCAACAGATATTGAAAACAGAAATTCTAAACATTTTCAGTCACATATTAGCGTTTAGCGCCAACTCATTCGAAAATGTAGGTGCCCGTTTATCTACGTTGTCTTGTCAATCTATTACGCATAATTACAATTTGCATCTATGATGAAACTCGGTCTATTAATTTCCACTACGCTTTCCAAGAGCAGACTCCGCCAATAGAAAGCTATGGCGTCATGCCCAACTGGTGATCATTGACCAATCACAGTTCCTGATATGCATTGTTATGTAGAGTTGCTTTAATGATTTATTGTTCTCATCCCTTCAAGAGTATTTTTATTTATACTGTAATGTTCATTCGTAAAACACCGAAATACGTCCGATTTGTACCCACCCTTATTAAGTGCTGAACTATCCGAATCAACAATATTCTACCAAGGTCCTGTAATATGAAGAAGTTTACCTACAAGTTAAAAAAAAATCCAAACAATTTAGAAATAATTATAAACGCCATTGGTTACAAAACCACAACGTACCCTTACGTCAGCAATCTCACCTTTTTACATTAACCGAGACCTTTAACTATCGTGTCCGGACAGCTACCCCCTGGACAATTCCTCCCGGACAACTACCACCCGGATAATTCCCCCCGAGGACAATTCCCCCTAGGACAACTACCCCCGGAAAACAACCCCCTAGGACAACTACCCTCAGGACAATTCCCCCTAGGACAACTACCTCCGGGACATCTACCCCCCTAGGACTTCTACCCCCCTAGGACATCTACCCCCCAGGAAAATTCCCCCCGAGGACAACTACCCCCAGGACATCTACCCCCTGGGACAACTACCCCCAGGAAAATCCCCCCTAGGACAACTACCCCGGACATCTACCCCCATAGGACAACTACCCACTAGGACAAATCCCCCAGGACAACTACCCTCCAGGACAAACTACCCCCGGACAACTACCCCCTGGACAATTTCCCCCAGGACAATCCCCCCCCCCCCAGGACAAATGCCGCCCGGACAATGTGCATGTGACATTCTGATATGAATGATTTAGGCCACGGCTTAAATTGTTAATTTTAAGGAAGTAGGGTATGTGTGTAAGGCTCCGGGACAGGGGAGTGCACTCATGTATATTGGTGGTTATGGGTACGTGTCGCTTTGAAAACTCCGTTTTCAGACCCCAATTTCAGCTCTCTAGATAGCCAAATTTCCCAAAAGTGCTGCTTAGGGAATCTCGGTGCACCTCAGTTGACCCTTAAAAGTTCAACCTCCAACCACAATTATGAATTTTCAATCATTTTTATGACTTCAAGTCGAGATCATTAAAGTAGGCAAATATTGATCACTGGACAGATGTTGACAATTCCCACATTATCAGTGATGTCACATAGGAAAACTATGCAAGGGCACTTTATATCGTCGGCGGTCATCCGAACCGTTGTATGGCTATACGACAGTGCGAAACTCTTTTCAGAGAAAATCGACTTCAAAGTTTACTATAATTGCCAATTTTTGTCCCAAGCATTACAAGATGTCCATTGCTAGAAAATACATAGTAGGAAAGACCAAGACAATAATGCTTAACATTGATATCTTTATTTTTACACAGAACCAAGAATCAGAGAAAATATCGCAAAAGAGCTACATGCTTGTATTTTCGGTTTGAGCGGTTTAGATTTTCCCTGTACTAAAACGCCATAGGGAGTTCAACAACGCTTACCGCATTTTCAATACGCGCGATCAAGCAAACCGTCGTATCTGTCTTCCACGTGCAGAGTCAATGCAGCGCGTATGCTGACCGCGTATTTGCATATTAAGTGCGCGCAGTTGTTGTTTGCTGTGCTACAGCACACGTTTCCAATGGGGTTTGCGCATTTTATTAAAAAATTTATATGGCATCGTCTTTAAAATCCCCACATATCTCAAAAAATAAGATAAATTGCTGCCTAAAAAATTAACCATGTATAGAGTAGGACTTGTATTTTCATTTTCTGCAAAAATCTCAAAATCGATATTTTGACCAAAATCGACTGATACGACGGTTCGGATGAACGCCGACGATATGTACTGACTCTTGCTTTGGTTTTGTATGGCATTCTACCATCGATTATTATTCAAGTAAATTATGGCTAAACATTTTAAACGGATCATCATGTCTGCGTTCATCAAATGTACGTATGACATACATGTATGCATTTCCCTTCTTGAATTTTCCATGAAATATATAGAAGTGATTAGTATTTTTTTGGTTAGTGGATTTGCGTTTAAGTTCATCGGATATATCATGAATGAATACCGAAAGTAGCACCTTGGGATATCGGGTGTATCATGAAAAGAAAAAGTTTGGTCACTCCTGCGAACGAATTACACGTGACCGATTTCCTTGGATTTTTGGACACTTTTAACACTATTTCAGCGATTTTTTCTCAGAAATGGAGTATAATTGTGATCATCATTATCTTGTATCACTACGATCATTATCAGTATTAGCGAATGAATGAATTTCAATGAATAAATTTTAGTGAATTTCACAATTCTTAGTAGAAGCCCCATGAGGCCTATCAGATAAAAAAAAATCAAAATCCGCCACGAAATCCAGAAGAAGTATCATTTTTCATTAATTTTGAATACATAATGTTATGCATAAATTTGTATAAACTATAATTTATGAATTTCAGGCTTCTGTGTATAGAAGTTTGGAACCCCAAACCGAGCTATATCAGATCAACCAAACAGAAACAAAATCCGCTGCGAATATATAGAAGATGCATTTTCGTTCATTTTAGATTATTTGCATAAATTTGCATAATGGATGGCTAATAGGGGCTTTTAGGATATGTGCACGGGAGCGAAGCGACCGAGCAGGGTAGGGAGGGGGGGGGGTGATACCCAGGTGTGGATTTTTAAGTACTCACAGCAAATATGCATTTCGTTGGTCCTTTCTATGTCTAACATCACCTTCATGTTTGTATTTCTAAAGCCCTATCTGACCATAATAATTAAACATAAACTGTAATACTGGAAGTTGGCAAATTCCTCAATTTTTTTTTTGTAGTTGTATTTCATGTGAAAATTAATTTTATTTAGCTAATTAAGTTAACGAACAATTTTACTGGCTACTACAAAAAATTTCCAAATGCTTTAAAAATTAGCATGTTAGATACGAAAGCCTTTTCGATCTGCAACTCATCAGGTTATCACGCAGATATGAACAAATTACATAAGAACCACTATTTTATACTGAAAGCTAAGGTTGACCTCTATTGTTAAAACAGACGCAATGCCAGGACAAGAGTCTGCTCTTTCAGATGAGGTATAACTCATATAACCTTAACGCCTTATTAACCCTTTGGATGCAATAATGTAAAAATATGGTCAAAAAATGTCGGGGGTCCCCCCCCCCGACATTTTCATAAATTCATATAAAAAAACTAAAGACATTCAGAATCTATTATTGCAGGGTAATGACTTTGGGGCATAAAGCTTTCAAATAACAAAAAATCCCCGAAACTAAACTTGGGCTTTAAGCTGTTAGGCCTAAATTGTTTTGATTATTTTTTTTATCATGATTAACACATTCTGTTTCAAAGGTCAAATGCTGATTTTGACCATTCATTCAAAAAGTGGTACAAACGTGAGTTTGACCGACTGAAAAAGAGTTTTTCATAACTCTTGATTAACAAAGGTAAATTAGATGAAATAGAGTGAATGAGAAAGACTGGTTATTCTACTTTAATGTGATACCATATACCACAAACTTTCTGAGAAAATTTAGTACCAAAAATATTGTTTTTCCAGATTGTCCCATTTTTGGCATAGGGCCTACTGTACAGCAAAATAATACTCTGTCCTATAATTGAAATTGGCACCCTCCTGCTAAACTTGCTAGAGGTGTATTTCGAGCTTCAGGGAGATCCGTGTAGTCTCCCCTCCTGCCGGGCCGGCCAGCTTTTATACTCCCTCCCATACCGCCTTCGCCGTATCAGACCGTATTACATCGCAACGCGCCGTATTCTTTTAGGCCCCAAAACCGTCAGTTGCCTGGACATACCATAACTGAACGCGACAAAATGGCCACCATTCACCTTTGATTACCGTCAGAACCGTGACAAAACTCGGCAGAACGTGACAAAACTTGAAAGGATCGTGCAAATGCCGGGAAATACACATGCTTCCAGTCCCACTACGGACCGCCTCTAAGTATTGTTACGGCTTATTAAGGCTCGTTTACACTATGTTCCCGGTGGCCACGGCAGCCCCGTTTGCCCGAAACGTAGTTAACCGTGGGATTTTGGCCATGTTTTACTCCTTCTTCAAGTTTTATTACGTCTTGCTAAGTTTTCTTACGATCTATCGCGGTATCCGTGACGGGCCTTGGGAAGAAATAAGCTGCCGAGTCCCGGAGGCTCAAAGGCTCACTACGTTCGGCCCGCGGTCTACCACGGATGCCAGTACGTTCCCTTCCGACCCGTCACGTTCTGTTGGGGTCACTTACGTTTTCCACGTTCTGATCAAGGTCTGACACGTTTTTAACGCTCTCTAACGCTTCTACGGATGGAACGTGAACGCTGGGTAGCCTTGGAGCACGTTTGTGCCCACGGTAAAGAAAGCTTCCCGAGCAATAGCAACAGCAGTGTGTATTAAAGAAATGGTACAAGTGAAACATTATAATTTTGTTATATACAACCTTGTTATGTTTAGTATTTTGACAAAGCTAAAAGACCATATATTTCAATAAAATTTATTTCATTTCTTGTGGTTTTGTCTAACCTGATTATGATGATTTTTTTGCACCAAACAAAGCAAAATCGCTATTGTACCACTGTACGCGTATGTAGATTTTGAAAAAGAAGCCAATGAATAGCGTGCAATCATGAAATGGTTCAGTGATCATCACAAACATATTTCAAGCATTTAGAAGTTATACTGTTCTATATAATTTACATTGAAAAAAGGAAAATTTGCATTAACAAAGGACACGAAATTGAAATACATGCACGTGGTTCAACATGGAAACAGTGTTAATGTTCAGTCAATGGTACGTGGCCCTACAAGAGAGGCCTTAGTTGTTGATGGCCTTTCAACATCAAGAAACACAATTAGTATAACATATTTTATCAAGAGTGAATGTTTATGTGAGTTCACTCCGTTTTTTTCTTACTTTACGCTGTTAGGCCTAAATTGTTTGT
>JZLH01S0261714.1:6328-17911 GCA_001188425.1 Eucidaris tribuloides | reverse complement strand
TGAAAATTTGTGACCTGGGATTTGGAGAAAAAATAGAAAAAAAAATGACCTGGGATTTGGAGAAATGTTTTTTTCCAACCTCCCCCCAACGCTGAGCGAGTTTTCGGCGATTGACGTGACCAGGAAAAAATGTCGGCCTTGGATTCGTCATTACGATCCAATAATCACAAAATTATACTGTATGCAGCTATATAAATATATATTTGCATTTCATGCAAGCATTACCGCAAAATGTTTTTAACCAGTTATTTTTATCCATAGTGTTTTATATACCGTATAAGTTTGTAAGTTATGTATATAGTCTAGCGTTTATGTGTGTTGTGTAGATTTATTTTACAGCATATGATTGTGTGTTTTTTAATGGACTTAGAATACTGGAGAATTGTTGGTTAAAACAATTAGTGCCATGATGTAATCAAATAAATACAGTTACTAAGGCACTTTTGAAGATCATTAGACAGGAAACACATTTTGTATTTGCTTTAAAATTTGTCTTGGTTAAAAAGGTAAAACGCGTTTGTAAAATATCCCATCTTTTGATTATCTGAAGTCGTTCATGTTCCTCTCTTTGTTCTTGTAAATATTTAGTCAGGTGACCAAAACGTGCTGACAGTAGCCTCGAACAAAGATCTAATGGTCGACATCTTTCTCTGTCCTTGTTCTTCTTGTTAGGATCGGATTAAAATAATCAGTTTGAGGGGGTTTACATTCATTCAAGCCAGTTTGCTTTTACTTCCCGTTTTTTATGCAACTATAAACTTTGAATATTTGTGTTTTGTATAAGTTATGCGTGTATTTGCCATTATGTATATGTATTATGTTCTTTTAAACAGTTGAAAATAGATTAAATAAATAAATAAATAAACAAATAAATAAATAAACATACATATAAATAAATAAATAATAAACAATTATAAATAAATATAAATCATCCAACAAAGCAGCGTGGCTGATAAATCAGTCTTCTTGAAAATAATTTCCGTAAAAAATCCGATTGTACTTGCAGGCTTGAATTTCAATCGTCACGTCAGTCTGACTTTCATACACGATTGATGTGGAAAACCCACACCAATGAAGTGTGACCTGTACAACCCGCCCTGTAGGCCTATACGAAGAGATTGTTTGCAAAAAGCGATAAACGCCATGTTATGAAATTGAAACTACACAGACTCAGAAATAGCTAACAGTCGGTGTTGTTTAATGATAAAATCATTTTAGTGGAAAATACATCATTGGAATAACTCGGAATATCTTGATCCAAAATTTATATTTTATCGCAAAAAACAATAAATCCTCTTCTTGTTTTGTAGCAAAAAAAAAAACTCGATAAGTCCATTTCAGCCAATCAACGCATGGTATATGTGTCAGGTGATCTCAAAATGGCGGTCTTCAGTACTGCCTGAGGTTGCTGTTATTGTGTGTACAAGTACATATGAGACCATTCAAAGTCAGGATTTGTGATATAGTGACAGTTTTATAGTATTATTTTTTGTGAAATGTTGTGCTCATTCCGAAAAAAAATATCAAACAGCTTTAGGGCCATTCTTGAAAAGTGAAACAAATGGTCACACACATGACAGAACTTATTTGACCTCTGTATCTCATGTAATTCCAAAGGCCTTGCAGGTACATTGTTTTGAAATGTAAATATATCTTATATATGTCAATAGTGATCAAGTGAAGATGTTTAATGTTATGTTAATCATACTTATTTAGGGTCAGAGAGGTCAAATAAGTTTTGTCACGTGTGTGACAAGTTGTTTCACTTTTCAAAGAATGGCCCTTTATCTATTGTTCTGAAGCCGAGGTCACATTTGGTCTACGATGACCTGACGGAGCCCATAAACTCATCGTATCTTCCATTTCGTGCGATTTCCCTACGGTGACAAGCGATGACTCATTTTGCACAATTTCTTGGGCTCCCCAGGGGAATTGTAGCCTCTAGTTTAGTGTGAATTTTGATAAGTTTTTACCAAACAAAAATCGCAAGCCCGTAGACTTATCGTAGATGGTATTGCGCGATGGACGCAGGGACATCCCACCGAGGCTGTGCGCTGATTGTACAGTCATCGTACGATATCGGCTATTATACAGTGTGTCCCAGAAAAAAAAAGGAAACCGGAGTTCATTGCAAAAATGTTCTATCATAATGAATAATTTCTTCAATGAATTAGGTATGATTGTAAATCGCTGTTCCTCTTCTTTCATTTGATATATAACTTATAATTCACCGTTAACGCATTGTTGAATTAAAACAATAGATATTGGTGCTACCAAAATTTCATTTCCACGCGCATATTCCATCTTTGAGTGCATTTTCATGGTAGTAAATGTAATTATTTTTAAGAAACAAAAGCATGACATAAAAATTCATAACTTCTTCTTTTATCTGACACCTCATGCGTAAAAAACTGAATAGTGTTTGCCGGAGAACAAGTACAATTAAAACATGCCTGTATAAGTGTAGAATGAATCCATTTCGAGCAACTTGAATCGAGCTGAACAATAAGATTCACGCTCATCAGCTGACTTCACACAATGGACCGTATGCATAAAAAATAGTAATTGCTTTTTCTAGCCTTTTGCTTGAATCCATATGCATAAAAATTAGGAATTGCTTGCAAGCACAGATTCTTGCTTGCCTGCAAACACATTTAGAAACAAAGGTTGTTCTTCCGAGGTTGCAAGGTTTGTCTGTCAATGACAAAAACAAGAATATGCAAATGATTCCAACCATCATACACTAATAATCAGTAGAATCGTTCCTCGATGGTCACATAAAGAAACATACATAAATTTGTATACATTAGTAAAGTGATCTTTCGTAACTCCCATGACAGGAAATGCTTCTCCTCTCACGCGTAATATTTTAATACATTATACGAAACCCGCCTTTGTGCTCATATGAAAGTAATGGACCGTATATATAAAAAACACTTGCCAACGTCCTTCAAGCCAAAGATGGATTTCTAGCGATTGCTTTTTTTTTCGTATGCATAACATTTTGCTTGTGTTCAAACCGTTTTCTTGCCATTCGTGAGCAATTCCTACAAGGTCTCCACAACCATGCAATAGCAACGTCACGGCGGTGCGAACAACAAAGACCAGATCCGCACGAGTCGAATACGTATGGGAAGAAGCCTCCCATCTTCACAACTCACGGTCAACGTACATAAATACATTTTGAAAGACGCAACGTACCTCCAGGATTGAGTTAAATCTTTACCTCCCTTCCTGAAATACTTTCCCCCCAATTTTGTCTTGATATACCAGAAATAGTACTTCCTGATTTATTCTCCTGTTGTGCAGCTTTGGTATGGTCTAAATACGAGCATGGACATGTTTTAAAGTCGAATGTCATAATTAAGCAAAAGCGCTCAAGCTGGTATTGAGGAGCTTGAAAAAACCCAAGCAAATTCTTGTCAGAACAAGGAAAAGGTTCTTTTTATGCATACGTTTTTAAGCAAGTTCTTTCACCTGTTGCATGAGCTTGATTTTGCTTGACAACCAATTGCTGGTGCTTGAAGCAATTCCTTACAAGGAATTGCTACTTTTTATGCATACGGCCCATTATCTTGCTCGGGCACAACAGTAGGTTCCGAGTCCACATGTTCACAAGGTAATTTCTTGGTTGCTGGCTGCCAAATCCAGGAAACAGGATTAAAACATTTCTGAAAACAAGCATCTTCTCAAATTGTCTTTTCTCACTGATACATCGCTTATTTTTCACAAATGTGGTATCATATGAAAGAAGATAAAATCGGCTTTTCAATGATGTCCTTCAATGTCGAAGATATTCTGAATACATTCAAGCATGACAGTTTTAATTTCAAATTTGCTCGTGCAAATGATTTCATGACTGTGTTCGTTCTTATTGTCTTTGCTCAGCCACGCATGAATGTGAATCCCTGTGACTGGTATCAAATTAAAGAAAAGAAAATGTTTTCTAACAATGTACGATTTTCTTGTCATATTTGTTATTGAGATATAAAAATATCTTCATCAATCTCGGTTTCCTTTTTTCTGGGACACACTGTATAGCCTAGGTCACATTTGACTGCGGACGTTTATAACTTTATCTATGATTTATCGTACGATTTGGGGGCATCGCAGATGGATACATGCTACGAGGTATGTTTTCACATAATCTACGAGGATCGTGCGATTTCTTGAACGGGCAGGTGCAGAGGCTTTAAGGAGATCGTACAACTATCGTAGAGAAATCGCGCTATAGTTCTGAAGTCTCCTCCTCGGACTCTTCACAGATCGTTCGATATCGTACAGAGATTGTACAATATCGTACAGAAATAATACGATATCGTGCAGGGGCTGCACCGAGATTATGTATAACCATTGTGTAATTTTGAGTGTTCAAGTACCCACTACAATAGCCGATATGGTACAATGATTGCACGATCAGCGCACAGGCTCGGAGCGATGTCCTGTGTCGATCGTACGATGCCGTCTACGATAAGTCTACGGGCTACGGGCTTCCGATTAAAAAAAAAAATTGTCAAACCCCATTCTAAACAAAATCGCAAAGGTAACGATGCCCTTGGGGAGACCGTGAAATCGTACGACAATCGTACAGTCAAAGCTAATTGTTAGGGAGATCGTACGATATGGAAAATGCGACCAAGGCTATCTGGCATGTCTGGGGAGGGGCAAAAAAAAATTGTTCGGAGGTTGCAACTTCATGGGGTCATCGTACGATCCTCGTACAGCTATCGCATGGTTCCCTGAAACTGAACATTTAAGATTCTACTCCTTATATACCGTGCACTACACACATCTGCCCCTACTTACCTCCAAGATCCCTATAGATATACCCCTCCGCGAAATCACCGTTCTACAAACTCACAAATCCTTCAGGTACCTCGAATTAAACGTAATTGGGGGAGCGTTCTTTCTCGTATATAGGCCCTACACTCTGGAACAATCTTCCTGTGTCAGTACGCCAAGCAAAATCCATAGGAGTATTTCAATCACATCTGAAAACTGACCTTTTCAATTTAACGTAATACCATTTTATTTACATTTATAACACATTTCTGCCCTGAAATCTTAATTATGTGTATGTTTCATTGCCTTTCTTTGTATATTGTATGCTACTTAGATTTTGCTGTCATTGTTTATTGTAACACATGTATTTATGTAAGGCTACGGTTACAAATAAAAGCAGCGACCGCCCGTTTTATAGCCTGCTCGGTCGCCGCTGGAATTTACGCATCGCCCAGCGATTCTTGGAGCATGTTGAGCGGGCTGTAAAGCCCTAGCGATGCTCGGGCGGCGCCCTGTCGATTTCCTGTCGGTCACCGATCGATTTAAGTCAAAACTGGGCAGAATCGAGGGAGCTTCTCCGCGCGGCGACCGGGCAGTAACCGACTGATAACTAACCGATTCCCTGATGGTCTCCCACCGGTCATCAGGCAATTTGGCGGTCTCCCATCGGCCATTGGACGGTCTCCCACCGGTCATCGAGCGATTTGGCGGTCTCCCACCGGCCATCGGACGATTTTTAAGAAATCGGCCGGTAGCCCGCGGGTGATCGGTAGGACCCTGCAGATATAAATGCGTACTGGCGGCAGACCGCCGCGGGCTGGGCTCCTCCGGGTATATTTTTCACTGGCAACCTGGTTATATTTATGTGGTTGCCCCACTGTGGCCATTAACAATACAGCTTTTTTTCTCCGGCTTTATTGGTTTTCTCTTGTGCTTTTGGCTTTTTTATTTAATGAAAACTGTAAAAAAAATACATGGGGACTTTTAGAAAACTTTGTACAAAAATCTAGCTGTTGTCTCTTGTGGAGCACGCTGAGGAGGGCCTGACATTGTGGTCACAAAATACAAAAATTGGCCTGCTCGGCGGCCGGGCGGCGAGATTTTAGCTAATTTCGCCCGGTTACCGAGCGGCAGCCGCCCAGGCACCGCTGGTTTTCAGGGCATCGGTCGGTCGCCGCTGAAGTTTTAGCGCGGAGTTAAAATTTCAGCGGCGCCTGCTCGATTTTACTCGCCGCCCAAAAACACGCCAGGTGGCCAGGTGGGCGCCGCCCGGGTACCGACCTTATCGAGCAGGCGCCGTCCAGACGCTGACCGATTTTGAACTCACTGCCCAGAGACTCACCTATTGCCCAACAGCGACTGGGTGGCGACCGCTCGGCGGGCTTTTATAGCCCGACGCAATCACTGGGGTAATCACCCTCACTCGGCTTGGCGCGATATTCGAGTATTGGCTGCAACTCGGAGAATTAAACCGAAATATCAACGGCTAGAACCTAGACTATACCTTTTATTAAGCAGCTTCGAAAAGTAGATTATTCGGGGTGAATAATCGGTCATCGATTGACATGCGCCGTTAAAACCGACAACCACAACAACAACGAGTAACATATTTATCATAAATCGTTCGATGGTGATTGCTTGATAAGGTCGATGCCCATGCGGCGAGCGCCCGGTGACCGCCCGGACACCGGACATGTTTCGGGCGGCGAGCGCCCGGCGACCGCCAGGACACCGGGCGTGTTTTGGGCGGCGAGTAAAATCGAGCAGGCGCCGCCAGAATTTTAACTGCGCGCTGAAACTTCAGCGGCGACCCACCGATACCCCCAAAACCAGCAGTGCCTGGCCGGCTACCGCTCGGTGACCGGGCGAAATTGGCTAAAAACTCGCCGCCCGGTCGCCGAGCAGGCCAATTTTTCTATTTGTGACCATAGCCTAAAGCGCCATGAACATCTTCTTTTGGTGGAATGTGCGCTATATAATAATTCACCATTATTATTATTATTATTAGTAGTAGTAGTAGTAGTAGTAGTAGTAGTAGTAGTAGTATCATTATCGTACGGTATCTGTGAAGAGAGTGATGAGACTGCAGGGCAACTGCACTGATATCGCACGATCTGTGTATAATAGCTGAACGATCTCAATACAGCCTCTGCACCTGTCCGAACTCAAGGGTCCGTGCAAGAAATCGCACGATGCTCGCAGATAATGCGAACACGTACATTGTAGCCCGTAGCCATCTGCGATGCCCCGAAAATCGTTCGATATACCGTAGCTAAAGTAATCGTACGATGTCCGCAGTCAAATGTGACTGAGGCCTTATGAATGAAGTTGTAGTTATTTTGGCAATTTTCGGCTGAAACTACAAATTTTTGGTAAATTAAAGAAAACGCTTTAATGAATGCGTTTTGACAGACCTATTAATATGAACTGAATCCATGAAAAAATAGTTTTTTAAAACCCTGTTTCAATTCAATTCAATTCAATTCAATAATGGTCTTTACTAAAAACATGCCTTGCAGCCAAAGGCTTAACTGCACATGAAGACAAGTTTAAAAATACATTAGAAATAGTAAAATAAAAATATACACAAATTCTTACTTTCTAAAACAAATTGTAGTTCTAAATCATAGCTATTATTATTGCACATTAAGTTAAATTTACATTATGGGGAAAATAAAAGTTCATACATATTGTAGTAATGAATCAGCCATAAAGAGAGGTTGCATTTAATCGGATATGATATCTTATTGAATGTGGATGATGGCAAGCTACAATAAATTTCAGAGGCTAAAAAGTGCGTTGTAATTTCAGTTCATATTTCCCTTTAGAACGTAAAAGAAAAAAATGTGGATTTACAGGTTGTTTAAAATGCTGATGATGTGAGGAATTACATCGAATTTACACCGTTTCAAACATTTCAATTTCTTTTGGGGAGAAAAATGAGAATTTTTATCATTTTCAAAGAAATCAAAAGTTTCGAAAAGTGCATAAACCTTTACAAATGCACTAATTCCAGAAAAATGCTCTTATTAAGCACATTTGAAGCACTTTGAAATGAGGGCCAGTTTTATCAAAATATATAATTTTTATTATTTTAGGGTCAAATAAAAATATCAAAATATACTACATCATCAGCAGTAGCACAATATGGACTTATCGGCTTTTGCGACAAAACTAAAAAATACAACATTTTTTCACTTTCCCTTTGATATAGATTTCTGAAAATTTGACATTCTGTTATTCAGGTAACCCTGCTTAATAACTGAACTTGAAACAATGAGGGTGTCACGCCAAAGTATTTCAACAAAAAATCTCGTTTTAAAAGAAATTAACCAAAATGGTCTTATCGGATTTTGCGAACAAACTCTTCATACGCAGTGGCCTCGATTGCAGCCTGTTGAAAACTACGGTCGTCTGTAATCAAGACTATAATTGAACATACAAATGAGCTAACATACTAAATTTAACAGATTCGTCGGGATTTTTTTTTTTTAAGTAAGACGTATGAGTTCAAAATAATGAAACATTTCTCTCTCTCTCTTGAGGTCGACTAATCCTGGAACATTCTCCCCCAATACATCCAGTTAGCAGTTGCTACAGGCCAGTAAAAAAAAATAATAATAATAAATAAACTTAATGTTTGTTCAATGTCGATATGTATGTTCTTGTATTTTGTGATATTGTTGTAACTGTAAGCACTTTGAATCAATTCAACATTATAATGAAGAAAATAAAACACAAATTGTCGCAGTGTTACACAAATTGTGACGGTGGCGACAATTTGTGCCGTAAGGTTTCAAACAAATCGGCACAAGTTGTCGTCAGTGACGACCACTGTCACACTGTCCCGAACTTGATCAAAGATGGACACACGATTAAGGAAATATTAATATTCGGCTTTGATCGTGTAAGCATCGGGCCATTCTTGATAGCATCTTAAAGATTGTGTCATGGATTTGCAAGTCCATTACTTCTCTTCATTATCAATACCAAACGGTAGTTTAGTACTTACAAAATTAATGGTGTGTTGAAAGTTTGAGATCCATACGTCATGAATTTGTTGTTTTATGAGGAAAACTAATAACTACATGTTACCAGAATGTGTGTTCTTTCCGTGAGTTTAAATTTTGCTCAAATTGCGAATCGCGGTTATGTGTACCATCGCAAGACCAGCGGAGCATACTGATTGGTTAAACGGCTAAACTCCGCGCGACCTTCGGCTAACGGCTGATCGGACAATTTTAGAACGGCCCGTGCACGTCGACGTCACTGTAAATTTTGAAGTTTAATTGTCGAGATTTTCACCAAAACTACGTATTCTACCCAAAGGTTCTGTGACAGGTGTTTATCTATACTAATCTTCACATTGTGAACGATTTGAGCTGATTTCATTCATTTTACTGTTTTCTGACGTGCAAATCCCTTACTCTGTCTTTAAGCCATCGTGTAGGCATCGAACTTGCTTTAGCTGTTGATTTTCTTTGTTGTTCACGTTCGGGTCTGCTTCGCGCGAAATTGAACATTTCATATTCATATGGCCATCTTGGTCAATTTTGGGACAGTGTGACGACACCCTTACGCATGTTACTGTATGAATGCTACACGAGTGATTTCTTCAATTTCTTTATGATTATGTTTTGATTAAAATACGCATTCTTCTCAAGATCCTTTCGTCAATTTTATTGCTAATTTTGGATTCATTGAGAGAGGAATTGGAATTGTATGTTTGTCTGTGTGGTTGTGTCACCTACATTGCGTTTATCACCCAAACAAAGAGGTTACAGCTCAATGATTGTACCAGGGCAACTATTTGCCGATTCTATTTTGGATCTATAGGCCTATTGAGCGACCTTTCCGTAGTTGTCACACACGAACCGTATCGCCTGCACTACTTTATTACATTTTGGGGCATTTAGGCCTATAATCGAATATTACAGGCATGTCAAAAGAAACACATAGGCCTACCTAAAGTGCAGTGGCGTAGACAGGTCATCGCACCTGGGGGGGATGATTGGATGTCCACAGGAGTTGATCATAAAGCATGTCCAAATAAGTGCGCGCGTGCGCACTTATAAGCACGCACGCACACACACGCACCTCACACACACGTACACATACACAGACATACACATACACATTTACACGCGCGTGCACACAGATACAGACGCACATGCAGATACATACCACGTCCGTATCACGGATTTTCAAAGAGGGTGCGTAAATAAAGAAAACGGACGTTTGATAGGGGTCCGCGGAACTCTTTTGAATGCGGGGGAAGGGCTGGGCGCCCTACCGGGTGAATTCCAGGGGCTCGCCTTAAAATTCCTTCTAGGGCTCCGGTGTGGGGGTCAGGGGGTGGAGCCCCCTGAAACTCACGGCTTCTAGGCAGTTTCATGAGGTTATTTTGACTCTCTGCTAACACTATTTTTGGTGAAGTGGACAGTCACCAATAATTAAAGCCCAGTCCAGTTTAAAAGTGGGATGTGTTTAAATTTTGGAACTTCATCCGAAGGTATAAATTAATATTCTAACATGTTTATGTGTGTAGCAGGTCATTTGAGAGCATGGTGATAATTGTGGGGTTCAAGAGCCCCCTGATGTTAAGGAGTTCTAGGGGTTTTATAAGTATATTTTTGACCTCCCTGATAACACTTGCTTCGTGAAATCGACATTCAGCAATATAAGAGCTACGTATATTCATTTTGACAAAATTTGCATGAAATGCCTTAGTTTAAAATCGTTTTACCTTGAAAAGAAGGGGGATGATTATACAGGCCATTCCTTGTTCGGTCAAAGTGGGGGATATGTCCCGCATCTTCCCTCCCCCGGATTACATCAGCGTCCATTGCAAACGTCTCATGTTAGACACCACCTCGTTAGGAGCAGAATACAGTGTTTTGGGGATCAGAAATACGAATGTACTAAAGGAATAAAGGTGACTTGAATAATAACAATAATAATGATAATAATAATGATGATGATAATAATAATAATGATGATGATGATGATGATGATGGTGATGATGATGATGATAATAATAATAATAATAATAATAATAATAATAATAATAATAATAATAATAATAATAATAATAATAATAATAATAATAATAATAATAGTAGATACCCAAAGAGAGAGATTATTCCAGGGCTCGCCTAAAATTCCTTCTAGGCTCCGGTGTGGGGTCAGGGGTGGAGCCCCCTGAAACTCACGGCTTCTAGCAGTTTCATGAGGTTATTTTGACTCTCTGCTAACATTTTTTGGTGAAGTGGACAGTCACCAATAATTAAAGCCAGTCCATTTAAAAGTGGGATGTGTTTAAATTTGGAACTTCATCGAAGGTATACATTAATATTCTAACATGTTATAGTGTGTAGCAGGGTCATTTGAGAGCATGGTGATAATTGTGTGGTTCAAGAGCCCTGATGTTAAGGAGTTCTAGGGGTTTTTATATATATTTTTGACCTCCCTGATAACACTGCTTGCTGAAATCGACATTCAGCAATATAAGAGCTACGTATATTCATTTTGACAAAATTTGCATGAAATGCCTTAGTTTAATTTTACCTTGAAAAGAAGGGGGATGATTATACAGGCCATTCCTTGTTCGGTCAAAGTGGGGATAGGTCCCGCATTTTCCCTCCCCGGATTACATCAGCGTCCATTGCAAAACGTCTCATGTTAGACACCACCCGTTAGGAGGCAGAATACAGTGTTTTGGGGATCAGAAATACGAATGTACTAAAGGAATAAAGTGTGACTTGAATAATAACAATAATAATGATAATATAATGATGATGA
>JZLH01S0261703.1:77995-88345 GCA_001188425.1 Eucidaris tribuloides | reverse complement strand
CCCACAGTAAATCTGTAGCTCGAGGATGTGCAGAAGACCAGCGGACATGCATGTCAACAGACGACTAGACCCGTGCATCATCCAACCGAATATTTGGTTCTTTGCCAGGTATACAGGGTGGCCCAGAAAGACGTTCTCAGAATTAGTACTCACATTTAATGCAGTCACGTAATAGACTTATCTTTTGCTGAGTAGAATGGCACTAAAAACATCAATTTTTGGTGAGTATTTTCATTTTTAGAGTCGTTTATGTGAATGAATGGAAATTCGGGTTACGCATAATTTCTATGGGACGCCAGGATCGCATAGTTACCCGCTTTACCACTTAGAAAAGCTGAAACCAAGAGCTTGCCTGAAACGCACTCCTTTGCTCTCTAAAAGTTTAAAGCTCAGAACGAAGATGACAATCTAAAAGGTCGGTTATTGCTTCTGTGATGAGAAGACGCTATCAGATGATGGAGAAAAGTCATTTGTTGTGTGGATAATGATGTACAAAATTCACCGTATATTGCCGTTCTTTTTTTTTTTGGACCACCTGTATTGTGCGAAATTGTTTATCTCCTCACACAAAGCGCCGACTGGCTACTATTCAATTTTTATAGCGTCATGACTATTGTTACTGTTCTTGTAGAAAATTTCAAGGGAAGCCGTTTCTAGGATTAGTGCTGAAAGATTATACAAAAATAAGCATACATATGAATGTACATTCATCGTACTACTGCGATTCAAATTCGAAACTATTCTATTTATGCCATCTTTTTTAAGCGCCCTTAATAGGCATTCATATAACAATTATTTCCATTTAAAAATTGGGAGCTATATGATTATACCCATGCTACTATTGTCTTTGCTAAGGATATAAATATAAAGCCTGAAAAAAATTACAGTTCAAATGATTGAAGTGCTTAAAAAAGTAAAAATCCTCTTGATTAGGGACTATTTCAGTTTTCCACCTAGACTGCCGTGTTGCAGAATTTTAGTTATCGACTGAGAATAAATCATATTGCCAACTTTTAACCGTACATATTGCAAGTAACAGCAATAAACTTGTCGAACTTTTGTATTCGAGGGTGTTGTATTTGTCCATTCAAAACACTATCAGATTATGTTAGATAGCAAAGTTGACAATTTTTAAACGGACCTCCCAGACTGTTATATAGTGCTTTAAATAAAGGGTAATATCACCAATGAAATGGTACCTAGGAGTCCCCACAATGTAAAATCTGGACATTGCTACTGTCTTCTAGAATTTAAAAAAAGTTCTTCTTTTCCCTGTTCCCCTGAATAGAGTCATCAGGTGTGTTTTCACTACATGTAGCATGAATTTAGATTTGTCCAAATTTGTTAACGATAGAGCTTTAGAATAACGAAGAATATCTCACACCAGCAGCACGTATCCAATAAACACCTTCTCAAACTATTTGGGAGCGATATTTTGACAAATAATTTCAAAAATACCATTGAAAGTGATTATGATTAGAACATTTATACCATGCCAAATTAACCGGTGCGGACGAAATACTTTCTCGTGTATGTTACGAGTCATGAAAAAGAGTTCCATAATTAGCGTGATTTATGTACTTTCTTGTTTTATCACTGTTCTAAAAAACCGCCAATCCTCGCGGATCGCAGTGATGAATAATATGACAATGACCCAGTGACATCGATTTGCAGACGACCGTATGTTTCATAAGAGAGCGGGCAAGGTTTTACATGCCCTTTTAAATAGTTTGTTTAGATTAATGGATATAACTCGAGTACTGGGCTACACATCAACCAATGGATGGACCTTCTATAGTAATGCCAATCTGTATCCCACTCAACCCACCAAAAGGAAAACAAAGGAAAACTCGATTTCTTAAGAAGAGGAGCCAGCAACCAACAGGAATAAGTTAAGAAAAAAAAAGACATTGTGAGTATTTTGAGAATTATGATACATGGTGATAAAGACAACCTAAACAAGGGGTACTGTGTGATTACTCACCTCAGCAAGGTCTATAAATTTGTGCTTATTTTACGTCTTTGCAAGTTTCATCCCGGATAAAAACTTGCAGAAACAGCTATAGGGGCGAGGAGCTTATCGATTCAAAAAGTGCATACATTACCACGGCGCGACTAAAACACGTCGGGTGGCATGCATCGGTCAAGCATGGTCAGCTCCAGACCAGTGCACGTGCGATCTGATTGGTTTGCAAGAACTCAATTGTTTTTCTTAAAGTGATAGGCTCACATTGTGGAGCTTCAATTTAAAAAAAATGTCAAATTTTGATATCTGAACTGCAGAGTAGTGTTCATATGGACAAATAAACACCCTAGAATAAAAAAGTTTGGAAAGTTACACTGCCAATGGCAAGTTATGCATGAATAAACAATTAAAACTCGAGGCGACTTTAAATAGCGTAGGTGTACACACAGTAAGTCTATGGGAGAAAATGTGCAGGTGAATCCGATCAACTTACGATTTTCACTTTTTTAAAGCACTAAATAATCATTTTGAAATACAATTTTTTCAGGGCGTCATTTTTAGACCTTATCAAAGACAATGGTGGCATGGGGAATCATGTAGCTCAGATTTTTTTAACTGTGATAAATGTTAGCCAATAACTTTAACTTATGCCTGTTAGTTGCTGGTTCCTTCTCCCTTTAAGTATATACATCGTGTCTTGCTATCCATCATTGATAAAAGTTGAACTCTCGAGCAGCGAGCCAACTTCATTTTCCCCCAAAGATTATTGATAAGACGTACTTTTACACCAGTATCTTGGTAACAGCCAGCGAGGGGGGGGGGTCTATAGTGTTTTAACACACAACCAAAGCTGATTAAAGCCTAAATATAGTTCTGAGAATTGGTGAAAAGTAAATGTGTTTACTATTTTGTTTATAGAAAGACCTATATCATATATTAATACCCTAAAAACTACACACTCTCAAACGCTTTATTTTTTATGATGAAAAATAAAAGATTGGGGGCCTCGATCCTTAAAGGTATTGGGCCTTGGCTAACATTTACCACAGTTAAAAAAATCTGAGCCGCATGATTCCCCACGCTACCAGTGTCTTTGATGAGGTCTAAAAATGAAACCCTGAAAAATTGTATTTCAAAATGATTATTTAGTGCTTTAAAAAAGTGAAAATCGTAAGTTGACCAGATTCACTTGCCCATTTCCTCCCATAAACTTACTATGTGTACACCTAGGTTAATAAAACTCGCCCCGAGTTTTATTGTTTATTCATGTATAACTTGCCATTGGCAGTGTAACTTTCCAAACTTTTGTATTCTAGGGTGTTTATTTGTCCATTTGAACACTACTATGTAGCTCAGATATCAAAGTTTGACAATTTTTTAAATTGAAGCTCCACAATGTTAGCCTATCACTTTAAATCCATCGGTCATATCTGTAGTGATATCTACTCTCTCTGATAAATAAAAATAAAAATCACAATTTGTCACTATAAACAAGTTTCAGTAGGCTTTAAGTTTGGGTATTACATTTGAGGATTTGACCAAGAAAAGAATGATCTTTGGTTTCATAAAAGACTGGGAAGGGCCTTACAAGCAATTGTTAAATCACCTGGTCATACTATTAAAGAGATACGTCTATACTCAAAGATGCAAAAAATCAGAACTTAGTTTAGGTGGCCTCTTGGCATTTATTAGTAGTGTCAGATATACAGAATCAGTGATCGCAAAACAAAAGTTAAAGGAAAATGTTCACTACAGAAAATGGTCCCCTGTTGAGAATGTGTCCTAAACTGTTTAAGATTTGTTTCTATGTTTATATAAGCCATCAATATTAATGTTGTGTTATGATTAGTTAGTTACATTCGGTTCTTCTTGTGATTTTTATTTTGATTTATACATGATTATTGTTTTTGTAATGTTTCCAATTTATGAAAACCAATAAAAACCTTAAAAGAGAGAAAAAAGTTTCATTAGGCTTGATGTTGCTTTCTGACACATCTGATGTGTAGGGTATAGAATAATTTGAGAAAGACTTAATTTAAAAAAAAAAAAAGTTGTATGATCAACCAAAACTATATTTGGGCTTTATTATATTGTGGGGGAAAATTTTACCCGTATTTTTAATCGTTTGATTAAAAAAAGGTGTTAATCTGTTATTATGCTTCTCCTGTCTCGTACTTAATGGGGTTCTCCCTCTCAAGGGCCCCTCCCTCTATACTCTCAATTATATCGCCCATTTGCAGCCAATCTGAATGTACGTCACATAATTTATTTCAATTATGCGTGTCGCACATAGTTTTTTCTTGAATTTGAAACAAAACCACATAAGAAGGTCGTTTGGGAATTATTTTAATTGGCCAATTAGTTTTAAAAATATCCTTCAGACCTTCACCCACCGCAATGCACAATACGGGCTATGATATGCTATATACTTTAGAGGACATAATAGTTTTACGTTTGAACTTATCATCGTACAAGACGGAACATGTTATCGCATTAGGAGCAATTATGTCAGTGACGACTATGATGAACACGCATGTTTAGAATCGATATGTTGAAGGTACGGAATCATGTAAAATAAACAAAACCAAACAAATACGTTACACAGGAACCGGTGTACCCCTTCTTTCAGAAAATATAATTCAGAATCAACATCCTGTACGTCTGACGTCGTAATCAGATATTGAATATTGCCGACTGTATACACCGCAGACCACGGAAAAATTGGTTAACCGTGCATATATATCCCAAATGTGATGGGACGTGCCCCTTCCCCGACCAATATGTTCCACTCCCCCGTTTCAATTTGTGAGTACATGTACCACATTGCTACTCGCACGGCAATAAAGGCCTTTATGACACCATAGTCATGCATCTACGGAAAAAAAAATCAATTTTTTAAGTACCTTTACCCCCGCCCCAAAAACATGTAAGGTTTAAAAGTAAATGCATGGCAAAGGTATACGATACTGTAATTTCTTGAAAGTATGGAGTTTAAGCTTTCGAGTTTTAAAGGCACTGTTTAACCCGTTGCTTACGGGAACCGGATGGGCTCTGAACAAAGTCTATGGGGATTTACAGAATCTCGTAGTCAACGGGTTAAGATTATGGAAACCCGGAGCCCCATTTTTAAAAAATGTTCAAATTTTGATATCTGACCTACATGATAGTATTTGAATGGACAAATAAACACCATAGAGCACATCACTTTAATGAGTTATGCTGTCACAAGCAAAATATGTGCAGATATAAATGTCAGCACATGAATGAATGTCCTATAGCTACTCCTGGGGACAGAAAATTCTATGACATAGCAGTTTTGGGGGTAAAATCGAAATGGTCGCTCATTGATTTTCACTTTTTAAAATACTTGATGATAGTTTTGAACTGCAATTTTTTTTCAGAGCTGCAGTTTTAGACCTGATCAGAGACACTAATAACATGGAGGATTATGTAACTCGGATTTTTTTACAACTGGAAACATTGTTGTAATGCCTTTAAGGCGAGATCATTAAGTGATGTCATTGCTACCGCCCAAATCATCAGCCCACCGCTCCAATTCAACGGTACGTAATTTTGTCCTGTGTTTTTAAAGAGAAATAAGTACATGTAGGATTTTTTTTATTAGAATGTAATATTACACCACTACTACATCCAGGAAAACGCGGGAAAAAATCCCACTATCTAATCACAAATGTCCTTAAAAGGCTTCACAACTTCCTCATGGTTTTTATATCCTTCCACAAACATTCAAAGCTTCCTTTGTTGTTGGTAGACGCGTGGGCACTTCCAACACAGGTGTAGACATGGTAGATGACTAGTGTAGTTGTACTCTCACTAATATCTCGGATAATACGAAACTTTTTTTTATCATTCATCTTAACATTGACGTTTCCGAGGATATCAGTACATAAAAGGATGAACTGTTTACGTCAAGGTACCAAGGAGCTCATCAATCAGTACCCTGCTGACAACATATTGTTAAATCTCATATAATCAGTAAAAGACATAGGGGTAATATTCAAATTATCTCGTAGATAACGTATTAGTCTTTCAAGCAAGTACTAAGTTTGAATTGTCTACATGCAAACTCACAACATTTAGGACTTGATTCTATGAAACGACAGTGCGTAAAGGTTACAATTTTTGATCAGAACCCATCGTTAAAGGCAAAGTTCACACTGAAGTCAAAATGGTTTTAATAAAAGCAGGATAATGAGAGAAACATATTAATGAAAGTTTGGCGAAAATCCACGCAAGAATAGCAGCGTTATGAAGTTCTAAAGTTTTAATTTTGTGACGTCACATGCGCGAAGCTCCCCAATTAATATAAATTCCATAAATTGCCATTTTTTAATGGTCCATGATAATCAAATGGGATTTTTTTTTCATACAAGCCTGTTTGAAATAATGTTTCTGATAAGATATTGAATGCACAGGTAAAGTCATTTTCAAATTTCTGAAAAAAACAGCACTTTATGGAATTTATATCACATGACATATGCATGTATAGGGGAGATGCTGCATGGCATGTGACGTTACAAAATTAAAACTTTGAAACTTCATAAATCTGTTATTCTTTGGTGGATTTTCGCCAAACTTTCATCAATATGTTCCTCTTTTTTTTCTGCTTTAATTAAAACTAACTTGACGTCAGGGTGAACCTTGCCATTAACTACATATTAACCTATTTGATCACGCCCCCCGTTGTGGTTATACCATAGTTGGCAGGTTGGAGGCGATTTTTTTTTCTCAATAACAAAGTGTAACCAATAATGAAAGTTGTACGCAGAAGAATAAAATTATCAGAACAAAATTGCACGCAACCAGAAGGTAGTAGTACTAAAAGGAGTAAAAATAGAAGTAGAGATCAGCAATAGAAGTAAGTAGTAGTAGTAGTAGTAGTAGTAGTAGTAGTAGTAGTAGTAGTAGGTAGTAATAGTAGTTATTGTTGTAGTAGTAATAGTAGAAGTAGTAGATACAGTGTAGTAGCAGTAGATGTGGTGGTGGTGGCTGTGATGGTGGCGGTAGAAGTGATGTTTGCGGGTAGTGGTGATGGTAGGAGTAGGAAGGAAGAGCAGCAGCAGAAGCAGGTGGAGAACTTGAAGAGGAAAAGTGAAGGAGGAGGAGGAGAAAAGGAGGAAGAGAAAGTAGATGTGATGAAAAAAAGTGTTACAAAGACTAGCCTACTACTAGCAGATATTGCTATGTCAAGCTAATTATTTTCCGAGTTTGCTCTCTATCATGGTTATAATTTACTTCACTGAGATGAGATCTTTCCAGCCTAGACAGTCACTCCAGTCAGAGTTGATATGAAATACGCTTTGTTCTCGAGACGTTATGGACTACTCAACCCTGCATTTTCCATCTCAAGGCTCTCATTACATTTAATACTGCATAAACAAACATTTCCCTTTTCCATGCTCTATGAACAACGATAATAAAACTGAAATTGACCTTTAACATCGACCATGATGTCATGGTTCCTCCGAGCAAAGATGACTCCCAACAATACATGTCATAAATCAGCTATACAGCGAGGTTTACATCTTATAAACGGCTGTTCAAGTCTGAAAGTCAGACGACCTTTAGGCCGTAACCGCTCACGGGTGATAAATGGATATTTAAACTTGTAAGTGTGCGGTAAACCGCAGAGTAGGACGTTAAACCCGAATCTGCATCCGAGATTTATACCATCCCATTGAAGAACCAAAACTCGTACGTCATAATGTATGTCAAAAAAGTCTCCAAACAGTTCTTCACATCCATGTGCTATAAGTGATTTATCACAATGTAACGTTGATATCAGAACTTGGGAGCGAGGTAGAGGTAAGATTTTAAAGCCTATGGCGTGCTTTTGAACTTTGGGAATTTGGATAGGCGCACGCGAACATGGATTTCTTTCGGTGTCATTCCTTAGCCGTTGCTTGAATCGATTCAAGCTTTGTTGCTATGGCAACATATTGCAGCCAAATTAGTATTTTACCCATTGGAGACTAAGTAAGAGTTAACTCGTGTTGAGGTCCATGAAAATTGCGTGTTAAATCAAATCGTCTCCAACGGGTCAATTATTGGAAGTACGGTCCATTTATTAATAAAGGTACCAAAAACCAGTTGAAAGGGTACTGGTATAAGACTTTATGACGTGGTACATTGATAATGTTAGCTTCGTAAGGAAATAAAAGCAAAGCGTGTTTCTTGAAGCCATCCTATAATAAAAATAATATAAAAAATATGTGGTTTGTATAATCTATCTTTGGGTGATCCATCAGCTAGGATACAAAATCCTTGAAGTAATCTATTGGTCTAATTTGAATTAACTCAAAATTAAACATATTAATATTTTCATATACCTGTATGATGCAGTTGAGTTTGATTTCATTGTTGCCGATCCGACGCTACATTATATCACAACCTAACGTACACTTGAAGAAATATTGGCTTTATCCAAGCCCATGTCCAGTACCTTTAATCATTATTTCCCAAAGGTTGACTAAATGCCAAACTATCGATGAAATTACCTTCTAATGGGAATGCCAAGATTGGAAGTAGTTCTCAAGTTAGAACAAAATGTTCCAAGAATCAAGAATACTGTTAGAAGTTTTTGCTACTAAAATTTCGTAGTCACACATTTCTTCTTTATTGTAAAATTATCAGAAAATGTTGTGATGGTGAAATTTGTTGAGTAACTTTTCATGGGATCAGGTTCTATCTGGGCTAGAAATAAATTCAATACTGATAAATAATTGTATGTTTCTCCTCGAGACAAATCCTTCCAACCTGAATATACACCCTAGCCCGTGCATATGCCTACATTGTTATATATTTCAACCCATTTGCGTCACTGCCCTTTGAAACAGTTCCTGGACCAAAAACGTTTTGCGCGAGTGGGTCACGAAAGTAAACGTTCACGTTCATTGATTTAACATTTACAAAATCAAAACACTGATCTTTAACGATTCCATCGTAAACTATGTTCATGAAATTATAACTTAACAGAAAGATAAACATACAGTTTATCCGTCCAATAAAGCCGAAACAACAGCAAGCAGCGTTTCAGTAATTGATAACAAGCGATCTTTCTCGATGACAGGCAGACGATGATAAAACATGGGTGGTTTGACAGCTGATATATGGCTACCAGTCTCTCCAGCATTGTGGCGGTGAAACGGGTCACCCATCTGTATTCGATCCCGAATGTAGGAAAGGATCTTGCCCTATCTACAGATTGAACCAGGTATTCATTTGACATAAAAACAAATAAATAACAACGTAATCAGTCCGCAAAATAAAGAGAAAAAACTGCACACTCTCATTTCATTGTCAAACTGCATCCCAACACAACACACTAAAAAATAAAGGTGCGTACAAGGTGCAACTTTGCGGAAATAGGTGCAGAGCAATTTCTGCCGCGGTATTCGAGCAAATCTGCACCTTTCACGGCTGAGCGCTCGCCCCACTCCATCATGTTTGCAAGTTTGCACCTTTTAGGTGCACATTTTGCCTCCAATAGACCACTTTCATAATGTATTCAAATTTATGGATGTTTTCTCTTCCGAAGCCTGGTGATGAGCTATTTCTTTTATCTGTTTCTATGAATACAATACTGAAAATGCAACTTGCATTTGTCGGACAAGCTCAGACAAGCTTTCAGGTTGTCAAGAACAACCTTTGTTTAAAAGGTATGTATGGAATTTGAATATATTACAAAAACGGCCTATAGGTCCAAGTTTGCACATTAAAAGGCTTGAAATAATGCAGCTTCGGCATCAATACAATATAATCAGTTGAAAACAAACACCTTCAAAGCCAGCGTGATGGCCAAGTGGGTAGAGCGTCCGCCTCATGTGCGGAAGGTCGCAGGTTCGAGCCCCGGTAGGGTTATATTATGTACGAGTTTATAAATATTTGCAAATGTTAATAAATTGTATTATCATGTAAATAATATAAATAGCACTCGATTGAACGTAAATTACGGTTCACACACACTCGCAAGAAAAAGAATAAAACTTTAAGGACTACTTCTTGTCTGGTCATTTCCCTTTTCATACTCATCCATTTTCCATACACTGCTTACAAGAGTTCCATTTCGATCTATTTAATGTGAATTCTTCAGTAAACAAGGTAACTGGTCATTACTGGTGTCATGCCTATCAATGACAAACTTTGAGGATAAATCGAAATATGGTAGAAGGGAAAGCCGACGCCGATGCAGGAAGGCGAGTTTGAAGGACTGAGGCGGGAGCTCCCCCTCAGTCCTCTCAAACTCCCTTCTGCATCGCGTACGCTCCCTTCTACCATTTTCATTTATCTACAAACGTTCTGTCATGATACGCATGAACACCAGTAATGACAGTACCTATGTTTACTGAAGAATTATACTCTCT
>JZLH01S0261703.1:58678-77970 GCA_001188425.1 Eucidaris tribuloides | reverse complement strand
TGATGTGACCTAGAGGTAGACCCTTCCGCAGGAAGGGGCTCGAGTATCAGGAAAGAGAAGGAGGAATACGCAAGATCATCACCACAGGACATCACAAACGAATCACCGTGGGACTTATAGCGTAAGAAAGAATTAAATGTCGTCGACCCTGCGATTTAAGTTGGCTAGGTCTTAAGAGAGTCAGAGATAGACAGGAGGTTGGGGACCTACGAGACCTAGTCTCGGTTCCAGACCATGCAACTTTTCTCCCTCCCAGTAGCAGTGCAGGTGCGAAGCACCCGCACTATATGCGACGCATGTACTACCTCAGAAAACTAGTCTTGGTTCAAGACAGTCAACTGACAGTAACCCTCATTTCTCTACGAAATAGGATAAGTTCTTGCGTCTGGAAGCCAGACTATACGAGACCACGAAGGCAATCGATCGTTTGGGAACGGTTCAATGACGCAGGCACAGGCAGAATGCGTCAAAAACTTCAAACCAAGGGTAGCCTCTCCCCCAATAAATTTTGGGGCCAAAGTATCATAGAGATAGTAGTTGCATTTATCTTTTGAAGAAATGGAGATAATTTTTCCTCCGCCTTTACATCCCCCATCTAAAGTACCTTCGGACGCTGATAGTAGACGAAAGTATTTTAGTAATGACTGAAGTGTCCCTGCACAATATGTATTTTTTGGCAGCATTTTGACCATGGACTTCTTCCATATCTGATAACAGAATTATGAGAGGTCACTCGCTGTCAAAAGGCACGATGGAGCTACAGGTGCACGTAAACATCTTCGAAATCAAGGGGAACTTCTGCGGAATCGCAAACCCTTTTCCTGGTCTTTCTGTCAAACAACTGAATTGACGTGGAACATGACTGCATACTTTGAAGGTGAAAGACAAGGTTTAATCTAATGACTTCGATAAAATCCAAGTAGTTTCGGTGTCACGACAGCTCAAGCAACCAACTCATATTGGACAGAAAACGAATTTCATTGATGATCATGTATGACTTTAACAAGCTTTCCAAGGCTTAGTCCATGTAAACACGCGGTCGTTACGACTTATATCTTCAGGGTTTCATTCACATCATGGAGAAAACCTTCGAGGAAACGGAATGAGATTTAGAAACTCCATACTATACGAAGACATCGAAATTGGATAAGCTTTTGACTGGCGCTATGATTGCGTCACCGAGTAGAGTGAATGTTGTCTGTGCCACTATTAGTCAATATAAAGATTATATCGTGTTAGCTAAAGATTCACCAGGGAGAAAGGCATTTCAAGTGACAATACTGTCTTACATTTCCATTTTTATATCATGACCTCGTGTGTATTTCTCTCGTTTTGTTTATGTTCTCCATCTTTGTCATGTTTAACGGAACGGTGTTTTAGACAATTTGGACTTTCTATTTCGTTCTTCATCTCCAATGGGTTAACACCAGAAAGACGTACATGGGTATTGGTCTTTGCACTTAACCGATATGTTAACATAATCAATGTCAACACTCAAAACTCACTGTAAAACGTATATGATTTGTAAAGTATCGTTCTTGTAAGTTATTCATATGGCTTTGTAACTTTGTCTTGTTAGGTCGATCGTTATTCTATTACTTGGTATTCGTTGCCCAATATGGATACCGGACATGGTGTAGTCTAAGTCATAGACTGCTCTTTAATTAATCCCAATCTTGAGCGTGCTGCTCTTTAATTTACCCCATTCCTCTAACCCTAGTACTAGTCTAAGTATCTATACTGCATTAGGATTAGGATGAAAAAAGAGCACAGTCTAAAACTTAGACTAGACATGGTGTAAACTTCCAAATGCCATTAGTGTTAATGTAATACTCCTGGTGTTGGAAGTCATTTCTTTGGTGTTTAAATAGTACCCAGAGTGTTTCATTTAACACCATGCACGGAATAATATATATATTGGGTAACTCCACGTGTCTTAGATGTAATACCCCAGTTCTTGCCGTTCAGAATAAGTTTTTCACTTCTCCAAGTCGCCAATATATTGTAATTTCTTTTAACTGGATTTGAATTTATTTCTGTCGGTTGTGCGAACATGAAATCCTTGCAGACGCATGCGATTGTCATGATTATGGTGCAATGTCTCTTTAAGTAAGCAACGAGTTAAAGCTCGGAGCCGAGAATTGATTGTTATGTTATGGCGCGATGAATGATTCCGCCATGCTCTCATATCTACCGTAATGTCATCAGAGAGGCGTTTAACATCTTGTAATGTTATTACAGGAGGGGCCTGGTAAGAAGGTGTCAAGGTGTGTAATATGCGGTTGGCATAAATCAATGAATCACCGCCGAGGCAATATTGCATTAATGCCCGGCCATGACAGCCACAGTGATCGTCATGGTTTATCGATTACACGCTGAAACGATCGATCACAACCACGCAAAGGGGTGGTGAATCTTATCTCTTTGACTACTACTTGCAGCTGCACATGATGGAGGAATATTCGCTCTCTCCTCAACGCCCACGTTTTGGGTTGGGGATATGCAATGTTCGATTCCTTGACCGGGGAGGTTGGATTGGGGGGGGGGGGAGGAGGGGCACAGAGGGGCATGGATTCTCAACAATATCAGATGGGGGAATGTACAATAATATAAAACTTTTTGCAGGTAAAAAGTAAAAAGCGATACAATGAATAATGATTCGATGATAATAGTAGTAGTAGTCGTAGTAGTAGAAGGGCAATCTCATAAAATACGTACGTCCGACCCTATATGTGGGACCTTCCGGAAATTATTTCTTTGATTTCTTGTTCTTAAAGGGTTATAATGCTCTTGAATTATCATGGCTTGAGCAGTCTGTGGAAGTGAAGCATTAAAGAATGGAGAAAAATGGGGGTCGGACGTACAAAATTTGATTATTTTATGGTATTGCCGTTAAGTTTAAGTAGTGGAAATAGTAACAGTAGTAATAGTAGTAGTCGTAGTAGTAATACTAGTAGTAGTAGCAGTACTACTACTCCCTACTACTACTACTACTACTACTACTACTACTACTACTACTACTACTATTAATAATAATAATAATAATAATAATAATAATAAGAAAGGTATAAACCAATGATCCAGTGAGCATTATACACGGCTAACATTAAGAATATGACCATGAGGGATTTCATATATGCAGTGAAATCACCCCCACCCATACACCTAGGAGCCTGCCTACGCCGAAGTGATGGACGGACAAGAGGAACAACTTAGGTCGGAAACTTCACCTTGAAGTTGGAAGGAAGAAGGAAGAGTGTTCAGGTTTAACGCCATTCTCCCTATCAGAGTGACCCAGGTCACACTATGTTTCCCACACTACCGGCGAGACCTGCTCTTTTTGTCGTGACGGAAAATCTAGAGGTCATTTTCTCTCACAAACGAGACCAAAATAAAATGTGCTTCATCTTGCGTAGAAGGTCACAATTATGGGGCCAAAACAAATCAATCTATAAAACGTCAACAAGTGCAACATGCCTGTAATTGGATTTGTCAATATAATGCTTCACGTATCAGTATCTTGCGACGAATTCAAGTGGAAATTGACAACAAAACGTGTCACAAAATTACACGGGAGCCACATTTTTTTCTCGCCCCGCGACCCACGTGCAGGTTTACAACATTCCTTAACTGGTGTAATTACGGCTTTGACCTCGATTATCGTCGTAACCTCGTTACTTAGAATAACTTTTCAACGGTACCAAAAAAAAAAATCCAGGACCGCTACTGCTCGGAATAACTCGACATAACAGGTAACAGCACAATGTTTGTCAGATGTCTGATAAACAATGCGATATCACCTGTCACGTCCAATAAAGGTCTAGAATTATGGTCGCAAATTAGTTTAGATTACCCCCACTAATTAGGCCCACTTAATGGGGCACCGTGTTATTTCTGAAACTGATTCTCCCATTAAGACGTCTAAACTAATTGAAACTTCCCGACTTTCTAATGTCCGCAACTTAAAGAGATGAGTTCATCAAAACAGCATGGTCATGGAGAAAAATGTCAATTGGTAGAGTTTCCCCTTAAAGTTCCGTTTGCCCCCCTTTGGATTAATTCATGTTACTTTATGGCTTCCTTGCAAACACTCGGTTACATACCAATATCCCCCAAATGCCATTCTTAGAACATCGTCTATGTACACTGCTTACTCTTTCTTCCCTGTCTGCGGCGAATAATCTCATTCTTTACGTGAACCCTTTACTTGGCCAGAAAGTTTGTCAGGATTTACATAACTGTAGTGAAGTCCTTTACCCCAAACGATACGTTTTCTAAACGCGAAGGAATGATGAAAAGTGCCAAAACCCGCAAGTCAATTAATCAATCAGGACCAATCTAAAAACTGTCGTGACTTGTCGATTCCAATGTCCTGCAGATGTTGGTGATGCGTAAGAATGTATACTTTACGTACTCTTGAACGATTCATGTGATTACAAAAGTGCATGACACAATTTTACGAGTTCCCCTTCGCGGGTTCAGATTTCAGAAAAGATACGATACAAAAATGTTATCATTATTTTGAGTATGTCACTATTTAACCTTATTTCTGGCATCATGCAAGATACATGGCATGTGGAACCCATTAGAAAAACGTGTAGGAGAAATGGAAAACCTCACGATTATCGGACAAAGGTATCAATTCAGCGAGTCTAGACTTTCGTTGGTAGGAAACATGAAGTAAGGACTGAAATGTGAGTTCATTGGAGGGAAAACGCAATGGGGAGCAGTCAATATGATTCTAGACTAGAATCAAGTGTACTTTCAAAAAGTCTCTTCTGTGAAAATTTCGCGGTCAAATTTTTTTTGCGTTCGAAAGGAAATGGCCGTGACACGATAATTGAAGTGAAATTTTATATGGATTCATTTTTGTTTATTGTGGTCATACTTCTGCTCAATGTTAACATTAGCATTCCTTTTCTCTTTAACTAAACAAATTCAAACAAATTTCTGCAAGTTTAAATATACATTACAAAAAGTGTAAATATTGACATTTCAACTCGTTTGGTTCTTGGACCATGTTTTGATAATTCCCGGTCCCGCCATTTACCTTCAAACGGCATGGATCCCGTAGGTTAATTCTGGGTTAAAGACACTATATAACACTGTGGAAGACCCGTTTAAAAAATTGTCGAACTTTGCTATCTGACATATCTGACAGTGTTTGAATGGACAAATAAACACCCTAGAACACAAAAGTTTGGACAGTTATGCTGTCACTAGTACAATATGTGCAGATACAAATTGGCACATTAATTCTATATCGGGCGATAGGAAATTCTGCAACACAGTTGTCTATGGAGAAAAGCTGCAATGGTCTCTCAATGATTTTCACTTTTCTTAAAGCACTTAATGATTGTTTTACACTGCAATTTTTTCAGGGCTTCATTTTTAGACTGTATCAAAGACACTAGAAGCATGGGGAATCATGTAGTTCAGATTTTTTAAACTGGAAACATTGTTATACAGTGCCTTTAACGTGAAAATGAAGCTGCCCAGAGTGTGATCATTTCGGGTAAGAAAATTATACCCGATTATACTAAAAATTCACTATTTTTTTTTTACTTTGTTATTTCAAACATTTTAGAATTGTTAAACTCCACGGAATGTGTACTAATAACGAACCTTCGGAAATATCAAGCTAACAGTCACACCAGTTATGGTTGATGCGCACAACGCTTCTGTACATAATTCTGTCCGTATTTGTTTTGTTTTATCGCTTCTGTCAAGTCATCATTACCATATCGTCAAAAATCCAACATGAAATACGTTCAGCTCCTCTCAATTTCACTAACAGTTAAAACTGGTGTTAATAGAGGACCCCACCCTCGGGTGCTAGAATTACAACCAGGACCCTCACACTAACGAGTGTGAAAATAATCCCCATAACAATTTTGATGTAGATAATAAGATGTAGCCGGCAAATAACAGGAATAAGTTGAAAAAAAAATGGCATTGTGAGCGAGAATTTGGTACATGGTGATAAAGATAAAGTTTCATCCCGGGATAAAACTTGCAGAAACAGCTATAGGGGGAGGAGCTTATCGATTCAAAAGTGCATACACTACCACGACGCGACTAACACACGTCGGGTGGCATGCGTCAGTCACGTAGGGTCAGCTAAAGGCCAGCGCACGTGCGGTCTGATTGGTTGGCAAGAACCCCAAATCTATCTTAACTTATTCATGTTAATTGCTGTCTACATCTTCCTTTAAAGTTAAATGACATGATTGGGGCTACTGTCCTCAACGTGAGGTAAAACTATTCTAGAACTGAATAAACTGTACAAGGATTCTAACGTGAACATTTTGTACTCAAAAAGTTGACTCATTTTTAAAATAACTTCCATCAGAATGCAAATTGTGACAAATGTGTTGTGTGGCTTTCTATGGGTTTAATTTATCTCGGGCTTCGAGAGAAATAAAGTGCTGGTATGTTCATGCTTGATTCTTCTTAAGTAAACAAATTCAAGATAAATCCTTCCACATAGGAGATACACTCCAGCTGGTGTATCTTTGAAATATCTTTCAACCAGTTTGGTTCGAGAGGCATTTTTATTTCTCTCAATCATGTCACTGCCCTTTAAAAATAACACCAAAAATTAAACACCGTGCAAATTCATGGTGTGGTTTTCTATAAACACCGCTGGTGTTAATTTTAACACCTAGACGTTTCTTCTGTGTTAAGCCGAGACTGTGAAGAGGTACACATGGTGGAGAACACTGGGTTCCTTTAATTGTTCCCATGATAACGCGGGTTCTCGTTTTAGAATCACTGACATAACAGGAACTCGTCCGTTCTGGTTCTCGCAGGAACGCGTCATAAACAGACATCTCCATTCGGACTGCATTTCCGATAGCAGGGTGAGGAACAATCAGAAATAGCATCAAGCATGATAACAATGATGCTTCCATACGCTCTCATCCCTCCACAAAAGAACGGCATCATCTGATATTGAAGGGGTACTATTCGCTTGGAATTAATAATCGGGCCATCGACAAGGACTTCAGACAGAGACATTCTCAAACCAGTTTTCCCAGCCAACACTGAAAAGCATTACCGATTTCCCTGTTACGGCCGGCTAATTAATTGCATTGATCGTTATATTTCTTCAGTTAAAGGCATCATGAAAGAATATATATATATATATTTTTTAAATCTGAACTAGATCATTCTCTGAATTCTAAGGGTCTCTGATATTGATAAGGTCTAAAAACGAAGTCCTGAATAGTTGGCAGGAGTCTTTTTTTTTATCCATAGTCATATCATTCCAATGGTAGTAAGACTTTCCAATAAAACTTCTTCAAGAATCTGGTGTGTTTACTTGTATATTCATGTAGCTGAGATATCATTAGATATGACAATTTTGGTTTGTTTTCTGATTGAATATCCTCAACATTAAAAATGTCTTAAACACAAATGCTATACGTAACTACCGCATTACGCTTTCTTCTAGTAATCACTTGTGCATCAGAAACTTCCAAGAGCGTTCATATCCTAAAATGAAATGCTAAGTAGACAAAACGATATGGATAGATAGACAGATAAATAAATTCGGGAGTTGAATAGATAGATAGACAGATAGATAGATATACAGACAGAGTCAGACAGATGGATAGATAGATAGATTGATATATAGATAGATAGATAGATAGATAGATAGATAGATAGATAGATAGATAGATCGATAGAAAGATGATAGATAGGCAGGCAGGCAGATAGAGAGATACATGTAACTGTCACGTATACGTGATGCGGTATTCTCAGCATGCTCAGTATCATTTCATTACTCCACAAATCCACAGCAAATGGCTTACTTATTGAAATCTAGGAAATTGATGTCAAGGGCATGCTATCACACGAAACAAGGAGAAATTTGTGCTCATCGTTGGCTGTCTGTAGCATTCCTGGTTTGGCTCGATTCGCACATTTCGAATAAACAGGATCTTATCGTTGACAGCAACACCACATTCGTGACAATATGCAACATTGTCGCATCAACTATTTTCGGCAATTTCAAGACAGGCGCATCATTTCACATTTGACAAAATGCAGCAAATGCTTCATCATTCACCCGGGCAACAAGGTGTCGCTCCTCAATTTCAAGAGAAAGAGTAACAACAAATTGCAAGTTGACGCTATCTCCCTCTGTGATCAGATTTAGAACGAAAACACCAGGCAACATAGAAGATACCCGGAACTTTCCTGTCAACCCCTGAGAACAAGCCTTTGCGAACAAGGAGCAAAGGACTAGCGGGGGTAAAAAGTCACTTCTTTCAACAGTCTATTAGTAAGGGTTCGAGCCGTAACAATCCCTTGATAAATCCACCTTGCTACAAGCATGTATTACTCAGGTCAGATCGCAGAAAGCTATACGTCATGGGAGTCTGTGGTAGCAAATTTGGAGACGAGAAAGGAGCAAAGCAAAAGGTGGTTAGTCGAAGATCAAAGTGGCAGTTAGCCTGAATGCTTGTTTGTCTGCACGCGAGAGAGGTCACTCTATGTCAACCATTTGGTGGCGTTTTAATAATTTTTTTATTTACGGACCTTACTCAGCATTGATGCAGGTATCAGGCTTGGAGGATAATGCTAACTGGGGATGATGAAAATAATGTGCAATTCATATAATTTATTACACTAAAAGCCAGTGACATGATTGCGAGAAAATGCCTCAAAAACGAAATTAGTTGAAACATGATATACACTGGCTTCAGTATATATACCTAGGCTGGAAGAATTTGTCTTGAATTGATTTACTTGACGAGAAACAAGGCCCGTCGCCCGGCTGGCAGAAGGGCGATGGCAAATGCTCTAAGGAGAAGGGCGTTAACAGTCCGGCTGGCAGAAGGTCGTTAGCAAATGGTCTAAGCAGAAGGGCGTTAGCAGTAAATTGCTTGTAACGTGACAACCATTGGCCTATCATACATGAAATCAAAGTATTGTGATCTTTTAGATCCTTCTATCAGTACGTAAGGTGAAAATATGGAATAAGCCTATGAGTTTCAAATAAGAGGCTATTTACTGTTAACGTCCTTCTGCTTAGAGCATTTGCTGACGATCTTCTGCCAGCCGGGCGATGCGTATACACACATTTTAAATTTTAGTAAGACCCGGGTAGACATTGAACCCATATAAATGTTCACACGAAATTTGATTATCACAGCGAATACTGATGACATTATCTAAAAATAGAAACATTTGACCACAGTTTTTTTAACAGCAGTATGACTGTGGTGGGCAAATAATAAGTCCTACCTTAGCTGTGGACTTAGTTGTATTATGAAAATATAACTCGTTTTCACTTTGATCTTCGATTCTTCCTCACTGCATCAATGCATCTAGTTCATAGTACTAATCATCATCGTCATACCCCCGTTATATTTCATGTCACATTGATAAATGGCATCCGATTAGTCTTAACGATGGTCAAAATGAAAAGGCCATTGAATTCCCCGGGATGTTTATCGCTACCATTTCATTTTATTGTGTTAAATCATGACATGAAGGCAGGAGATACAAAGCGAGGAATGTCAATTGAATTACACTCATATGTCTGGCACTTATTTCGTTCTTTATGAAGTAAAAATATACACACGCTCGTGCTCGTTTTTGGCCAAGTTTCAAATAGATCCTCTGAACAACCTAGCGCTCCCTGAAGGATTTCAGAATTTTGGCGGGATCATTCGAGGTCGTGACGGAATGTTGTGCATCAGACTGGCAATGCAATACGTCGATGAGAAGCGAGGGATCACAGTTAGGATCCTTTTGTGGAAAGGTTTTATTTTTTTCCTTCTTATTCCTGGACTTAAAGATGCGAGACTGGTTCACTCACGTAAGTGTAGTTATGTGACTACACACTGAATCACATCACATGATTTAAAGACACTATATAACACTGTGGAAGCCCCATTTAAAAAATCGTCAAACTTTGCTATCTGACATATCTGACAGTGGTTGGATGGACTAATAAACACCCTTGAACACAAAACTTTAAACAGTTAAGCTGTCACTAGTAAAATATGTACAGATAAAAATTGGCACATTAATTATTCCTGCTGATAGAAAATTCTGCTACACAGCAGTCTATGGAGAAAAACAGGAATGGTAGCTCAATGATTTTCACTTTTTAAAAGCACTTAATGATCGTTTTTAACTGCAATTTTTTTCAGGGCTTCATTTTTAGACCTTAGCAGAGACACTGGTAGCATGGGGAATCACGTTGCTCGGATTTTTTTTTAAAATGGAAACATTGTTATACGATGCCTTTAAACTAGAGAATTTTGAACATGTTGTCTGATTAAAAATACGCTATATGCTTTGCCAAATTAAAACTCCTATGCCCAATTAAAAAGAAATACATCATGAACTGTCTCACTCAAACTGGCAGTTCGAGATGTTTCCATTTGATTAGAATCATGTCCTATCCTATATCCCATTTAAGTTATCATAGTAACGTGACAATAACGGACGGAGGTGTGGATAGAAGGGACTGACAGTGAGGACAGAAAGGCAGGCAGGTGGATGAACGGCCGGACGGACAACCCTAAAACATGTCTACGGTACATTCAGTTTAGAGACTAAAAATGATTTCAATGAAGGTATTTTTACAGTTCGTTCGACATGTATGACTATGCTATCATATATTTAATCTGTCTTTAACGTTTAGTAGACAAAGCATTTAGAATGTGGGTTTTTTTTTGACGCCATGCCAGTCACGCGATATATTTCAAGAGAAAAACGTGACGTGGGGGTGGATTTCACAAATGTTAGTTTTCTGACGTAACTGGATCTTCTTGTTTTCGACGATACCTGTGAAATGACATGGACTTTGTCAAAATTATTTCGCATCCTGAAAGATACACTATGACATTGTTTGGCACCATCTTTAAGAGACATTCTACTTCCAAGAATTTAATCCAGAAGAATATTGTGTACAGTTTAAATCAAAAGTAAATTCGTGTAAATTGTTTCAGGAATAAACAAAGGAAGGAAATACAGATATTTTTGTTTATTTCTACCTGAACAAATGTTACCAGATAATGAAACAAAACTGTAAGAAATACTTTGCACAAGTCCCTAATTGATGAAAAGGTCGAGCACTTTTTTCTGTATTATCTTATCTTATCTTGCCTTTGGTGGCTTTAAATATCGATGTAAAGTAGATCACTCATCACATATCAGAAATATACGCTGATTCGAACATTAAGGAACGTTTCAAAGGCCATCATTGGTCTGAAAAACGAACGTTCCGAATGGAAAGTTCGAAGACAAAAGCGCCTCCTATCTTCATAATACAGTGGTAAGGAGGATACGCCCCATATTTCAGAAAGGACCTTTCTCAATTGTAAAGGCGGTTTGCTATTGCAAACTTACTAAATTTACTGTCATGTGACTTTTCAGTACATTAGATATAATGATGTGAAGAGAAGATCATCATCCTTAATGAGTAGCCTTATCCTCCCTACCACTCCATGTATCTTATGAAGATAGGAAGCGCTTTCTTCTTCGCGGGGTGGTGTCTTCTTTCTGAGACCGCGTCAGAGGAACACATTGGCCTTCTTGTTTGTTGGAAGTCGTTCCAAACCATCAAAACCGTTTCACGGGAAATATGATACTGAATTACGATGTAAGTGTGAATTAACACCCCACCCCTATACGGAGGCAAGAAAATGTTAATTTTATGTTCCAGCCCCTCTGCCGTGGGTCAGCCTGCATGTGATAATCTCTACGCATTGGAGAAAAATAGGAGGAAAAATATTCATATTGATTTCTTTTCAAACAAATTTGTTATTTTCCGATAATACAGTTCATTAGGATATCATTATAGAACGACCCCTTCAACTCAAAATGCATGTGTTATAGTGTATGTTGCAATTCTTTTGAGTAGGGAGGGTACATGTTATTACATGAATACCCTTCTCTAATCCTCTGTGCCGAGCGCCTGGCTTGAGAGCAGAAGGTACATTTAAAAAAAAGTCTTTAAAACTCGCGACCTTCCCGACGTGAGGTGGACGCTCTAACCATGCTAACCACTGGCGTAACCTGGACAATTCCCTGGGTATATTATGTATGTTTATATTATACTTTTCTATTAATTGAATAATCCCAATGATTAAAACAACATAACAGTTTCTTACATCACCACCTCCATGACGTTCTGCATGTGTTGCCACACCCCTCTCAATATCACATTAACAGGAACAAGGCAAAGGATGTCTTACCCTTGAATAAATGAAATGGTTATCAGGAACTACAGCCAAATAATCCTGTTCGTCAGTATTGGTGATAAACGTTTTATAGGTTGGATGTTTATTGTTGAGCTTCACACCTTATCCTGCCAGACGGATGTTCCACCCAAAAGTCTACAAACTTTGGTATGAATAGAATATTGAGGTAATCATAATTATTTCTTACATGGCGTGCACGCTTCAAACCTTGAGCTACAATAAAACTTTTGCCGACAAAGTACCAATTAAGGATAAGCCTATCAAATAGAAGGCCAATTGTCTGTTGAAATTTTCCTTTTTTTATGTCTCAAATATTCCTATATCCACACATTCTGTCAAAGAAGATTTTTGATTCTCGTAGAAATATTACCTTTAACAAAAATACTACATCTTCTTCTACTACTACTACTACTACTAACAACAATAATAATTAAAGTAAAAAATACTTAAAGGTTAGTGACATGATTGGGAACACTTGAAAATGCCTCAAGAACCAAATGAGTTGAAATATATACCAACTATACACTAGCAGGAGTGGATCTCCCACCTGGGAGGATTTGTCTGTAATTTGTTTACTTAAGGAGAATCAAGCATAAACATAGGAGTATCTTAATTTTTTCCGGGGACGATAAAAATAAGCCCCATAGAGAGCCACACAGCAGGTTTCCGTGCTACGAGTGATATTGACATTGTTTATTTAAGAATGAGTCAACGTTTGACTACAAGATTTACACAGGAGAATCCTTGCATAGTTTACTTGATTCTAGAGTAGTTTCAGCCCAAATTGAGGACTACCCCCATCATGTCATTTACCTTTAATATAAATAATTAAAAATAATAATAAAGAACGATGTTTTGTTCACCTAGACTTCCTAGAACAGCCTTTTCAGTGACAAACACTGTTCTCACAGAGAGCCCTGTAATTGATATTACCCCAGATTCCACCAGGAACAGAAATGTGGATAAATTGTCTTGCTGATGGACGGATGTGCGTCATATCAATTTCTAAACAATCTTTTACTTTCTCCATGGTTTAGAGTTTTGCAACACAATGGTAAACTGGAACTAAAACTGTCGTTTTTGGCACATTTTTTTGCCATTGTAACAAATCTGCAAGCTTTATATACTATCGAAACGAGATTTATGATAATCAAAGGTTTCAAAATATATCAAAATATGTGACCGAAGTTAATGTTATGACACGGGGAATTGATTCTAAAGACTTCCTTTTTGGTAAAAAAAAAAAAATCTCGTGGAAGATCCCCGTTTTTCCCATTTTTTCTGACTTTGCCGCTTCATAAAAAGAAAGTGCGCCATCTATAAATATATTGAAGATAAGTATGTGTAGCGGGAAGTCTGAGGATTCTAATGTAAAATCAAATTTTATTGGCTAGGAGAAGTCCCGTGGAATTGGCAAAATCCAATCACAGACACCATTTTCTCTCAGTCTTCTGACTTTCCCAGCTGGCTAGAAATCAACGCAGTCTTCATTATCATGCTTACGAGTGTGAATGTAAACAATAGACTGCTCCTACACAGCACGGTGTGAGAGCAGTAATGCATGACCTGTGTGTATAAAACCTCGTATTTCTCTGCCCAAAAGAGGAGCATTTTTTGTGCTTGACAAATTGATATGTAGTGGCGGGAATCGAACCCAGCGTCTCACACCTGAAAGACAGAGAACAACCCGCTACACCACAACACTTTTACTAAATGCTATCAATCAACATTATACATGTATCCAACTTGACATAAAGAACGTGTTAATGACAAATAAATTTCAGTTAAACAAAATTATATATGTCTTACACAAAATACACCAAACATTACGTAATTGTCATAAATATATTTTTGAAAAATGATACGTATTAATCAAAAGGTTTTTTTCCAATTCAAAAATTTGAATCTTAATCACTGTTAAGATTTAATGGAAGATGTTTGAAAGCAAAATTGTTAAAACGCAAAAAAAAAATTGATTATCCGACCACGTGACAGACAGAATTGTGGCAAAGAGGAAAACAGAATCATCGATTCCAACAGCAGGATAAGTCAAGATCAATATGTCCGCTTCCATCAATTTAATTGTACGTGGGCTGACGGGAAAGCAATACAATCCAAATCCTATCACTTGAATTATTTCCCATGGGTGGAGTTGGTAAGACAACAATATAGCGTAGCGCCACATCCTGTTGATTTATCGCGGCTCGAGCCCTCCTATTTCCGCCATCAGAAACGGGATATTTATGAATGGAACCCTATCACGTAATTTATTCCTCCACTCACGTGGACGTTCAACCCACGGCAGTTAAACAAATAACCACAAAAAGATTTGTAAAAAAATGACCGGGTTGAATAGAAACTGGAAAGTGACAGAATGGAAGTCCTTTGGCCAAACATTAAAGGATTCTTCTAAAAAATACTTGTGATTACTTATGACATGGACCCTATCACGAGGTCCATGCTTTTCACTTATGTCGTAAGCAGGGGCGGCGGAACGTATTTTCGTTTGGGGGGCAAAACCAAAAAAGGGCACTTAATTGTGTGTCAAAAGGGGCATTGGGAGCACGCACATATTTTCACCATCAGATTACGTTTTTGATTGAAGTAGCTAATTTCCGCAGTAATATGTAACTTGAGCCACATCTTTTTGAAAGGCATTGCTGATTATGAAAACATGAAATATATATGAGTCCGTGAGCGAGCGTAGCGAGCGAGCGGTTTGGGAAAATTGGAAATTTTAAGTTGTAAAATTCGCTTTGTGGTCTATTCTGGCGCTAATTACAACTCAGAATGTTTTGAAGTGTAGCAAAATCTTTTTGAAGGGGATTTATCATTAAAGCATGAAATAAATATATATCTACTCCGCGAGCGAGCGTAGCGAGCGAGCGGTTTGGGAAAATTTGGAAATTTCAGGTTGTAAAATTCGTTTTGTGGTCTATTATGGGGCTAATTACAACTCTACAGTACCCTATCTACACGATATAGCACATCTAAATATACTTAATGATTATGCAGTCATGCTGTATATTGTAGAACAGGGGCGTCGATCCATTTTTTGGATTGGGATGGCAAAAGTAAGAAAAATTTCAAAAATGTTCGACGCACTCCGCGCGCCAAAGTGTAGTATGGAACTTTGCGCGCGAAGCGCGCCGAAAAACATGAAAATTGAATATAGTATTTTCTACATAAATGTAATGGTTTTGTGTCTTGCACTACTTCTAGACGTTTCCTTGCATTACGTTTCATGAATTTTTCAAGTTGTCAAAATTATTGGGGGGGGGGGTCAAATCGATATTTGCCCCCCCTGCAATATTTTCATTGGGGTGGTGACCGCCCCCTTGCCACCCCAGGATCGACGCCCCTGTTGTAGAATACGCAAAGTTCTGTTACAGAAAAAGGAGCATTCCTCCCTAATAAGTGATTTTTTGTTGTTGAAGAGAATAAGGGGCAACCGTGGGATAGTTCTCTCACGAAGGACACGTTTCATCGCTTGAAAAGCACATAAAATGTTATCAAGATAAAAGATGGAGTGGGCCCAATTTTGCCACCCCGAGGCCACTAAAGTTAGAAGGCCAATGCCCCTTAGGTTTATAATTTGCCTCTTCGTTGAACAAAGTTTTCTTTTTATGACGTACCCCGGCAGGGGCAAAAATACATAGAATATAAAAACAATAACAAATAGAAAAAATCACCTTCAGTGACGAAAGTGCGTTTATTTGAAAAAAAAAATTCACTTAACTTAGTATGAGTAAGGGCCTACAAACCAAAAGAAGGCACATTTAACCTAGAAAAAAATGTCACTATTTGTCTTACGTTGAAATGGGGGAGGGGTAGTGGGGCAAACAGTAGGAGGGCCTAATTTTGCTCTTCCATGAGGACATTAAGATGAGATGCCAAATGCCCTTTTTACGCACAAAATGTCCGTTGAACATAATTAACCCAATTTTGTCTTTTTGTACTGTAAACATGCCCCGTCAGGGGCAAAAAGGGAAAGAAAATGAATGGGAGAGAAGAAAATATAACATAAAATATAATGAATAACAAAAGAAAATCATCTTCAGGAACGAAAACGCGTAGATTAAAAAGTGTGCTTTTTCAAAAGGGCACATTTCATTTTGAAAAGAGGCATTTTTTCCTATCGGAATTTTTTTTTTTTTGGGGGGGGGCAAGTGCCCCCCTGCCCTCCCCCCCCCCGGTTCCGCCGCCCCTGGTCGTAAGCAGCCAGCAGGTAAGGTGTATCTTGAAAGAAACTTACGTGAATAACAGATGTACTCAATTTTTGAACGCATTCTACGAATTACTATTAAGAAATACAAACCTTTTCATTGCAGTCGAACTGCCTCATATCTATCTGGATTATCCTTATCGACGTTGAAATAATTACAAAGGAATCAACTCCATCATCAATATATTTTTAATTCACCATTAAAACAATTTGTGTGTCAAAGAGCCACAGTCGATGCAAAATAGTATAGCGCCCTATTTGAAATCAAATGACGAGAAAACACACACTCGCAGCTAATTTATCACGCTTATACGTACATCAATGCACTGTGTAAAATGTTGTCCTGCCGGTTCTTGGTTGTCAATTGGTTCTTGTGAATTGTTTTCAATTCTTTCCTTTGGTTAACTTTCAGTTACGATCGAATAATCAGCTTTATGTTTCACGTACTAAAAATCTTGCTGGAGGACTGGTCAAGACTTAATCACGTGATAAAGCATAATTTTGCCCATTACCCAAGAAGAAAAGTTCGTTGCACTCAATGGTGATAGTACTTTTGTGTTTCGCTGATCTCTTCACTCGGTCATCTCAGTCACTACGTCTTTCCCTGGTAGCCACACTCACACACAATATTTCCTGTGATGCATAGCAGTGTACAATGACATGTTACGACACGAGAATTTCTTTTCACGTGGTGTCTAGCAAAATAATATGAACTAGATACATCAAGTCTTCATTACTGTCAAATGAGTGAACTGAACGTCTACTCAGTCATATACCGTATGTTGAACAATTTAATCTATGAACACTCTTTTGTAATTATAGTACAAATACTTTACGCATTGTTAATCTTTATACGACCACGCATGAACTAGGATTTACGGAAACGCAATGGATATGAATAGAGAACAGAATGATATTCACCTTATTGGCTCTTTGCCTCATCACATTGAACAGATATTTGAGGGGGGTTTTGGTGCAAAATCCCGCCAAGATTCGATTCGTACGTAAATGAAGTTATAACTGGTTTGAAACTCAACAATACCAAGACTGAATTTCTTCATGTTTTTTCTCGCTACAGAATAAGTTACCCAACACTGACACTAGATCTAAATGGCACTCTTGTTCATGCAACCAGAACATATAAAAACTTGGGGATACTTTTGATGATAAATTCACCTTTGAACATTTTGTTTCACAAAAATGTCGCTCAACATCAATCGGACTGCATAAAATAGGTAAAATTCGCACTTTTTTGGACAAGACAACTACTGAGCGCCTAATTCATGCTTTTGATGTATGCCATTTTGATTTTAGTAATATTTTGCTATTTGCTCTTCCGTCTCGTCAAATTCAAAGATTACAGCTTGTTCAAAATTCAGCATCGCGACTCGTAACACAAACAAAGAAACATGAACCAATTTCCCCAGTCTTAAAAAACTTACATTGGCTACCTATCCAATCCCGTATACATTACAAAGTAGTTTTATTAGCCTACCAATGTTTTCATCATGTCATTGAATTGTTAACATCATAAACTAGAAAGAATGCTTCGTTCAAGTAAATAGTCATTATTACAGGTCCCACATACTATGACAAAGTCATATGGGGAAAGATCATTTTCATATGCAGCTGCTGTTTCATGGAATAATCTGCTGGAATATCTCAGGAATATATATACAAACATACGAAAAGTTTGGAAATAGTTTGAAAACAAATTTATTTAGCATTTTGTAAACAATTCCGAACCCAGTGCATCATCTCCACTCCTTTAGTAAAAGCGCTTAGAGAAATGCTATTTTGCCTATATATGTATTATGCGCTATACAAAAATGTTCATTATTGTTATTATTAACTTCTTTGTAGCCTCACGTGGGCTTTTGAAATCAATTACTGTTAATCCTGATGAATGGGATCTTATTCTGTATAACTTCGTCTGTGCTGGAAAATAGTCAAAAAGTAACATTCCATGTCGATACATGCCACCCGGCCAATTTAACTTTAGATTTCAGGGATATGTCCCGCCGGGAAGAATATCCGGTGCATGTTTACCCGCGAGGTATGTTTTGAATCATCAAAACATATTGCTTAGCCGTACGTAAGGTACTCGAGTGAAGCTAAAAAATAACAGTCGGTTAAAAAAGTACTCTGGAATAATACACTTCGGTACTTTGTGAAGCCGTATCAGGAATTAAAGGCAAAGTTAACCCTGACGTCAAGTTGGTTTTGATAAAAACAGAAAAATGAGAGAAAAATATAAATGAAAGTTTGGCGAAAATCCACCAAAGAATAAAGGAGTTATGAAGTTTCAAAGTTTTACATTTGTGACGTGACATGCGAGCAGTTCAGTTCAGTTCAGTTTATTTTGCATTTCTCAAACATATAACAAATTACAAATCGAGAATGTTTTCGTAACTGCAAACATACATTGAGTACAGAGAGTTTTTCTCTAAAAAGAAAACATATTGATTTTTTTTTTACGTGTATAAAGAGAAATGCAGAGACCCCCACCATAAGCTTGAAGCTTGATAATGATGGAGGCCTCGGGAGTTCCCCATTATGTCATGCGATACGAATTCCCTAACGTGCCGTTTTCTCAGATGTTACCTGTGCTTTCAATATATTATCGCAAACATTATTTCATACAGGCTTCTATGAAAAAAAACCCCATTCAATTATCATGAACCATTAGAAAATTAACATTTATGGAATGTGTATTACATGACAAATGGGGAGCTGCTCGCATGTGACGTCAAAAAACTAAAACTTTGAAACTTTATAACTCTTTTTACGTGTTTATACATGTTGTAGTACAATAATTGATTTGATATGTTGTTATACCA
>JZLH01S0261703.1:47876-58628 GCA_001188425.1 Eucidaris tribuloides | reverse complement strand
TCCACACATCTGGACCAGAGTGTCTAATAGACTTATGTGCTAGTGTTGTAACTGGATTATGTAAATGAAAATCGGCCGCTCGTCTGGTCGAATATGGGTGAATGTTTTGGTTTGTTCTGAACATAGTAGTAAATGACGAGGGCAGGAGGTTAGTTTTATATCGAAACATAAAGAGGGCAGTTTGTAGAAAGTTGATGTCGTTGATTTTAAGAGTTTTAAATCGAGTAAATAGAGGATCAGAATGATCTCTGTAACCAGCACCACTGCATAATTATTCGAATTGCTTTTTTTCTGTAAAAGAAGAAGAGGTTGGGTGCACCTGATGGGGTACCGGCTGCTGTCCCGTATAGTGAAGCCTCCGCTCCGTCACTGGTTGGTGTAGACCCATCCTCAGCAGTTTGTGGGTTAGGTGATTTAGTCTTGAGAGTTTGGCTTCTAGTAACAACTGATTTTCCCTTATCCATTGTGAGTGCGATGTCGTAGATGAAATTCGAAGAAGAAATATACATTGGAGTTATAACAAACGTAGAAAATAATGTGAGATTGGTTGAAATTATAAGTTGCTGGAGAGGCGAACAACGGTGCGTGTTACTCCATTGAGCTTCAAACGTATTAACTCTGATATTCTTTAGTGGATTTTTGCCAAAGTTTCATCAATATGATTCTCTCATTTTTCTGCTTCCATTAAAACCAACTTGACTTCAGGGTAAACCTTGCCTTTAAGGGATCCCGTTCCAGAATTGTAAGTCCACATCCTCAGCACATGGGAAATGGGATTTCGATTCATTCAAAGTGTCAAACCATCCTCTTACCCACGTTTTGCGGCAGTGATTTTATCTTTTGCGGCATATCTTATGATGATTCAATGATTCACCCTACCATACCCATGAAAGACAATACAGACATAGGAAATAGCTAAATCGTACGTAAAATGTTTAAATACAGAACAAAAAGTGAAACGAGGAACCATTTCCTGGTAGGCCTATTTCCGAGCAGAATATGAGAAGACAGGTTTCCCAGAAGTATCATGGAAACTTCCTGCTACTCCCACCCATCCAACCCCCACACGAAACAGTAGATTCCTGCATCCAACCAGACGGATCCAATATTGACTGGGAAATATCCCCCCTCATGAACGAAACGCGTAAGTCATAGATTGATGTAGGCCTACTTCCGATTTGAGTGTACGATTGGCGATTGCTCCAACTTATGTGGACCATTTTAGTTACAGAATGTGATGATACTGAGATTACTGACGAAACAGTTCCATAGTCATACCTAAATTCACGAATCCATGTGCATTGCACTATCAACAGATCAACGCAACGGTACAAACGTACTTGTACTTTAATATCGTCAACAATGACCAACTAAAGCGTTTCAGACACTGAGAAAACTCCTGGGCAAGGTTCCCTTGGTCATTTCCGTGTAAAATTAAATGATTTACCAGGAATGTGGCAATTTCGCTCACCGTTGAATCCATTCCATTACTTTTTACATAAAACTCTGATAAAAAAAATTGCCAGGTACAGAGAAAAACCGTGTTCGTCTGCCCGATTACTCTGGTAAATTTTACACCGTTTAGAGTAATATTTTACAAGGCGTTTTCCGAGTGTACCTAAATAAATTTGGACTACAATATCGCGAACCCTAGTTACCCTTGTGACTTCAAAGATTAATGATAGACGGGGTGTAGTGAGCAGTTGAATAAACACTTCAATTACGCATTATGATATGTTATTACCTGCAAAAATGTCGAAGAACTTACAGTCAAGGACTCCATTCATCAATTGCAACATATCCCACATTAGTGCCGAAGATTCGTTCGTAAACACATATTTTATTGGGGCATAAATCATTTACAGAAGACACAAATAGGCATTTTACTTTAATACAATTTAATGACTTGGTGTAATTTTTGGCAAAATGACACCAAGGGTTCAAGAGACCAAACTCAAAAACTCATCAAAAACGTAAATGATGACTTCAGGCGAGTCTATTTTTGTAAGAAATTACATTTTAGAATTCAGGTACCTAAGGATATTTACGACCCTTTTTGTCTGTGTGATAGTCGACAGTGTGGTAATAATAGAACGTTTAATAGGGTAAAATAATCATGGAAAACTGTCAGTATTATCCCATCATGTACCAAAACACATTTGATATGATTGCGAACACATATATACTGGAAAAGGAAAACACGTACATAAACACATAAATCAAGTTACAGATGGGAATCAACCTTCAGTGTTGCAATTCAAGCTAGTTACGGCGGAATGTGTGGGTTTTTTTTTTGGTCAATTATTATACATTTACAACAAGAAAAGTTAAAGGTAAATGACATGATTGGGGGTAGTCCTCAACTTGGGATGAATCAGGTAAGCTATGCAAGGATTCTCCTGTGAAAATCTTGTAGTCAAACGTTGACTCATTCTAAAGTAACCAATGTCAATATCCCTCGTGGCAGGCAAACCTGCTCTGTGGCTCTCAATGGATCCTATTTTTATCGTGCCCCGATAGAATTGATGTTCACGCTTGATTCTCCTTAAGTAAACAAATTAGAGACAAATCCTTCCAGCTGGGAGATCCACTCCAGCTGGTGTATAGTTGGTATGCATTTCAACTCATTTGGTTCTTGAGGCATTTTCAAGTGTTCCCAATCATGTCACTAACCTTTAAATTGCTTTTTCTTCTCTCTCTCTCGACGTGTGCGTGCGGTGTGTGATTCTGTGTGTGTGTGTGTTGGGGGGGGGGGGTGCGTGTGTATTTGCGTGGGGGATACGTATGCGTATGTGTGTGTGCGCACGCGTGTGTGTGTTTGCGTGCATGTGCTGTTACCATGTACATTTTTATAAGATCGCCATTCGTACCTGTACCCTTGACCTGTGTGAACCCATGGTGTATATGGCTACGGTGTTGATTGTAAATAGCATTCCTTGCCAACGACTATGAAATTGAAGGATACGGCCACTCAAAGAGGGAAGGACAAACAGACATCATGACTGCTAACATGAACTGAAATGTGCCAAATCATTCCGCTCAGAAATGCTATCTGAATTTTGTTTAATGGAAACCCGCTTCAAGCGTCTGGTTGTCAAGGGGGAATGTGATGCTAGATTACAAAATAATGATTAAGGTCGTCTAGACTAATAAAATGCCCTTACGTGTGTTGAAAATATAACATTTCATATTAAACCTGTTTCCTGAGGAAATGTTACACTTGTAAAGTCAATGTGAGTGTGTATGTGAATATGGGTGAAAGTGTATATGTGTGTGTGTGTGGATGATCTTCATATTTGAGCTATGTGTTGCATTTGAGTGTCGTCGCCTTGAATTGTAATTATTGCAGTGTACAACGGATAAATAGAGACACAACATACACAGTACGTCATTTTACCCAAGGTAGAGCCAAATCTTATAATCAAATTATGAAATCACCGCTTCCAATAAAACGTTCAATGTCAGTCGCAACCATATCGGTCTGGTATACAAATTTTTCATCGTGTCCCACACTGTTTGATTAAAACTTAAAATACCATCTACCAAATTACCGAAATAATGTATCCGAGATTTTAACCAAAATTTTATATGATTATCTGTTTATAGTTGTAATTTTAAGCACGAGTTATAATGAATTTTGCGACAGAACGGTGTTCGACTATTAAGTTTGGTCTCCACGAAAATATTATGCTTTGCTATGAAATCCACGCATAAAAAAGAACTTCTTGTACAGATAAACTAATCATTTATAATGTAACGATTTACATAAATCTTCACCTAAAAGCCTTGGGGCTGAAAAGTCAGGTTTCGAAAAAAATAAGCGCTGATAACATTCAAATAGACTGCACCGAATTTGAATTTTGTACAGTCGATAAACTGATGTGACTACCAGACCTGATTCGTGTACCATCTAGTGAAATTTAATACCTGCTGATCAAAGCTTTCATATCAATTTCTAAGCGATCTTATACTTTATTCATGGTCTAGAGTTTTGCAACACAATGGTAAACTGGAACTAAAACCGTAGTTTTTGGCACATTTTTTTTTGCCATTGTAACAAATCTACAAGTTTACATATTATTGAAACGAGATTTACGACAATCAAAGGTTTCTCTTTAAGGTTAGATCAAAATATGTGACCGAAGTCAATGTTATGACACGGGGAATTGATTCTAAAGACTTCCTTTTTGGTAAAAAAAATCTCGTGGAAGATCCCCGTTTTCCCCAATTTTTCTGACTTTGCCGCTTCATAAAATGAAAGTGCGCCATCTATAAATATATTTAAGATGAGTGTGTGTAGCGGGAACTCTGAGGATTCTAAAAATGTAAAAATCAAATTTTATTGGCTAGGAGAAGGCCCGCGGAATTGGCAAAAACCAATCAAAAACACCATTTTCTCTCAGTATTCTGACTTTCACAGCTGGCTAGAAATCAACGCAGTCTTTATTATTGTGCGTTCGAGTGTGCGTGTAAACAATGACAGCAGTCCGTCGCTTCCTCCTACACAGCACGGTGTGAGAGCAGTGATGCATGACCTGTGCGTATAACCTCGTATTTCTCTGCCCAAATGGGGAGCGTTTTTTGCGCTATACAAATTGATATGTGACGTCAAAAAAATTACACCAGTACAGTTGGACGATTGTCACGAAGTTTTGCCATGTTTGAACTCTACCAAATTCAAAATTAATAGGTGAATGTTATACATCTAATGTCTGAAACCTAGTCTATCGTTACAAAATACGACTTCAGCAACGGCCAAATTTCATAAGATTTATCGTTTATATTTAAAAACTTCACAACGTACGAATCCAACTCTCCAATTGTATACATCTACATACCATATCTTTAGTTTTATCATATCTGAGCAATAATGGTTTGGTGTGCAAATCAAACATACAGCCTTTAAAGGCATCGTATAACCAACAATGTTTCCAGTTAAAAAAAAATGAGCTACACGATTCCCCATTGCTATATCAGTGTCTGTGATAAGATTAAAAAATGATGTCCTGGAAACAATGCAGTTCGAAACGATAATTATGTGCTTTTGAAAAGTGAAAATCATTGAGCAACCATTCTAAGTTTTCGCCCATACACGGCTGTGTTGCATAACTATCTTCAGCGGACAATACTTCACGTGCCGATTTTTATCTGCACATATTTTGTTAGTAACAGCATAACTCTAAAGTTTTGCGTTCTACGGCGTTTATTTGTCCATTCAAACACCTTCATTATGTGTCAGATAGTAAAGTTTGACAAAAACAATTTAAATGGGGCTTCCACAACTTATAGTGTCTTTAAAGTATGAATGAGTTCTTTCGTTATGCTTCAGAAAACATGAATATTGCGTTGTGGAGACGAAATTAAATTGAAAATGGCACACGTAAAAGCCTTTTTCATATATGGTACTCATCAAAGTGAACAAGAAATAATTCTCAGCAGATAAGTATAAACTCTTATCACCTCTCATTTCAGTTATCTGGAAATATTATATTCGCCCTTGAAGTCCAATTTCCGTTCTTTCTCCGTATTTTGTGTGTAGGAAACGAGATGCAAGTTGGGCCATATGTTGTTTTCTTCTTCTAAATCACTAGTGCGTTCCAAAATATGATTTGAATTTTATTACCGTTGAAAAGTACTTTCTAATCATTCGTGACTCTGCAAGTCTTACGGTGTCACTACAAATCTACCCATTTCATTATAACTAATAGACGTAATATCAATCACCGAAATAGTCTGACTTATGGGTAATTAATATCGTATGGGCACAGTACCATAACCCCCAGACGCGTTGACGCGTCGGCGTATTGTGTTTTGGCTCACTGGCTTTTGTACTATCCGCGAAATACTGGAATAGAGACCATGCCGTAAATTAAATATCCTCCTGCGAATTTTATGGTTAATACATAACACATACATAAATATACATAGATATGCATATAGCTACATGGATGTATAAAAAAAGATACTATGCGGTGACTTGAATTATTCTGATGAGGTTTAAATCTAACAGATATACTAATATCTAAAAAGTCATGTGATTTGAAAATATTATTTTTCCTTTATTTTTCTTCTGCAACTCCTCCTCCTCCCTCCTCATTATTCCTGTTCTCCACCTTCCTCCTCCTCATTATTCCTCTTCTCCTCCTCCTTATTCATCTTTTTCTTCTTCGTATTCTCCTTCTTCTTCTTCTTTTTCTTCTTCTAAGTGCATTTTCCCCTATCAAACACCATGTATTATTTATACTTCCAAATGATTTCATGCGTTTCTTCCTCTTCACTCTTCTCCTCCTCCTCATCTCATCTCGCTCCTTTTTCTTCTTCTTCTTCTTCTTCTTCTTCTTCCCTTCTTCTTCTTCTTCTTCTTCTTCTTGTCCTCCTCCTCCTCGCTCCTCCTCCTTTCTTCTTCTTCTGTCTTCTTCTCTTCTTTCTCTCTTCTTCTTCTTCTTCTTCTCTTGCTTCTTCCTTCTTCATCTTCTTTTCCACTGCCCTCCGCTCGTCGCTCCGTCCTCCTCCTCCTCCAGTATAGTGCATAATATTCTGTATTGAAGTGCACCAGCATAGCTGGCTGTTACATCATTATGAATGAATGCAGGTGCACCATCACACTGGGTTTTCACCCAACTCGAATTAAAACCAGAAACAACAGTCGAACTCATGGATTCAAAACTAGGTTTGTCGTAATTGATAACTCCTCGAGACATTTTTGCAGGCACGCAATATGTATTTGCTGCTTTTTGGTCTATACAGTCAACACGTACAGTAGAGCTTAAATTATGACATAAAAGGACGTGCTCTTGCTTTAACTGCTCCTGGATGATTACGGAAATTTGATTTAGAAATATTTTCGTTATGACGGCAACTAATTGAATTGGCACCAATAAGATTTCCGACTTTCTATTCCCTGGTTATGTTCCTAAGGCACGACCTGCAGACACCCGGCCCAATGGCCGTCGAAAAACGAGAAGTGTTAGGAGGCAATCACGGTCACACGAAATCCTAATTGAGAGTGGACAGTTGAAGGACTGGCTGTCCGATGCACAGCGTGAGCATTAATTCGCTGCAATACATTTCCTTCCATGATTTGAAGATTACATCTTCATAATCATACGAGTAAGATTGTTTTCTTTAAGATAGCATAGCATACGCGGGGCGCCTTTAATGAATCGTCCTTCATGACAGTAGAGGGGTGGAAACGGTCAGAAGGAAACGGACCAGATGAAATCATTGAGTCGTGCTCTAAAACTTTCAAAGTCAATCTTTACTTTCACCTTCATTGTATTTGTTAATCTTTTAATTTTAATTCCTTCGGTTCGTCAATGGACTTAAACATAACGCAGACAATTATTATAATATCAAAGGTGGTTTGTACATAATTTATTTGATTTGGTAGCGTAATAGCGTGACGGGTTCACCAAACTAAGGTATGAAGCGATGAATTCATTTGCCGGTATAGTATCGATTAAGTTATATAATTTCCTTATGTTAGGTATTGGATTTATTGATCTGCTATTTTACAAGTAGCAATTTGAATATTCAGTGAAATCTATCTGATTTCTTTGCGGTATTCTGTGAGGTACACTTGAGCAGTTGTAATCTGAAGGAACAGTATCCAGTTTTGGCTGTACTGTGTGCGGAAAAGTGTACAGCTATTATGTTTCAGTTTATTTCAAGCTACATTATACAGGGCTCAGTGTGAATGCAGTGTGTTACTTCTTTACAAATAGCACATACACTTGACAATTTGTTTTCCTTTCTCAGTGGATGACAACTTCACACGTGCTAACAATCACGTCAAAGATTCGGAAATGGTTGTCGGAAGTGACAGGTACGGACAATCCGCTGACTTATCTGATAGAACCAAGGCAATATCAACTAAGACTTTTCTATAAGTACAGTGGCACCCCTACATATACGTTATTCATAGCTCACCCTATCACATTTTGTAGACTGAATGAAATAAGATCATTCCGACAATATTATCTACAAACGTAGAATGTATTATAAACAGTCACAGAACGACAGTAAATCTACTCCAAAAGGAAAACAATCAAGATATTCAATATGGTAATTAAGATAAAAACGACTAGATAGAGTTGTCTCTTTCTTATGTCGCTTGTCATTTTCATGCTTGTGTTTAAAGCTCTGGCTGAAATTTAAAAATCGAGAGTATGCTTTAGGCGGGGGATAGATTGGGGGACTCGGTCTCCCTTGCCAATACTGGGGCACTGGACTAGGGGACAGGCCTTCGCTCCTTCTTTAGCAATAATTCAGTTTACATTTCCATACTTTCCAGCCGTTAATTAAAGTTCACCAGGGCTCGAGGCCCACAATGTTTTTTTCTTTTAATTTTTGTTGCTGTTTTTGATGTATGTGTTGGGAGGGTGGGGGGGGGGGTCATCAATTTTGTTGCCCTCATTATCCGAATTACTTTTCGATGCCGACGACTCTAAATATTAACCCCTAATTGTTTCATATCCTGATTTGCATATAGGCTTAACTCACAAACACAGTGTCCAAGAAAAATAAAAGACGGGTCTTTTGGACCCATCTCAAAGCCGGAGGGTTGGATTCCACGCCCCCCTCCACCCCTCCCCATGAGATCTCGGCCATCGACCGCGCGATCACGACGAAAATCGGCACGCACGCCGCCCAAGACGTAATCTACAAAACTGCACAGTTGATTACTCCAAAAAATAATTTCACATTAATTATGCTAATTTATGCGTGAAATTAGAATTTACTTCTTAATCAAAATTTAGGTCTCGAGAGAAAGACGCTTTATACCATTAACATCTATGAACAATAATCTTGAAATTACTCCTTTAGGTGATACAAAATGCTGTGGCTTTTGTTTGCAACCCATTTTGTTGTAGTTCTTTATATAAAAAAAATATATAATCTGAAGTCTGCAATTATCACGCAAGGTAATAATACCGGTTGTCCTCAAAATGGCCATGTGTCAACTTGCCAAGATCAAGCAAAGTTTATGTTCGATAGCGACAAATTTTCATGATCTCCGATGAGGATTCATAATATTTTCGTTGATCTTGCTGTACTTCCCCTTTTAGAATCAAAGGTAATTAATATCAGTCCAAGTATGGATCACATCAACGAAACGTCGTCCATCTGTTCTGAGTCGTATCATCGCTCTTTGGGGTTGTCAGGAAACATGGGTCTAGACGGGTAGAACAATCCTGAACTCTGAAAGCCGATGTATTATTCTTTATCGTAACCCAAACGAAATCGGGAACAACAATAAGGTTCCTCAGGTTTTCAAGTTGATAATGTAATCGGAACCCTCAACTGGCCGCTCTCTCTTTCATTGTTTTCCTTTCCACTATTTTTTCTTGTCATTCATGTTTTGTACAGTAGTTGTACAGTAGACAGTTGTTCCACCCTCCTCCTCATTCTTCATCTTGTCTTCTTCTTGGTGTTCTTCTTGTATCTCTTCTTTTGTTCTTCATCATCAATCATCATCGTCATCGTCGTCGTCGTCATCATCATAATCATCATCTCCTCATCCTCCCCTTCTTCTTCTTCTACTTCTTCTACTTCTTCTCGACCACATCCACCACCACCACCACCACCACCACCACCACCATCATCATCATCACCACCATCATCACCACCACCATCATCGCCTTCTTGTTCTTGTCTCTCTTGTTCTTGTTATTCATCATCATCACCACATTCAACATCATCATCATCATCATCATCATCATCATCATCATCATCATCCCCATCATCTCCTCATCCTTCTACTACTTCTTCTTCACAACCACCACTACCATCCTCACCATCATCTCGTTCTTGTGTCTCTTGTTTTGTTCTTGATCTTCATCATTATCATCATCACAATCATCATCATCACAATCATCATCATCATCATCATCTCTTGCTCTTCCTTCCTCTACTTCTTCTGCTCTTCACATTAGTTTGGCCAAGTGCGGCATCATCCCCCTGCCAAGATTTCTAGTTCCGCCTCTGACATAAAAAGATTGTTATTCAAATAATAATTTCCTCCAACACCAGCTATGAAAATATCAAAGAAGGACGACTGTCTACATCTTTTCTTGTTATGATTTACTTGTTTCTCCTAAATCTCCAGTACCAGTTACATACATGTACATAAAATTGTAGTGACGTGTGATAAAGAAACAACAGACGTACTGACTGTTATATTGCTGGTATTTATCCATGGAAACTAGTTTGGGACTAAATCTAATTTTTCACTTACGTGTCCTCCTCTTTGCCATAGGAATGGGGCGTGTTTTGTACATCGGTTTGTAACTGACGAAACCATATGGCACCGTTGTTACAATGAATCTAAATCAAACACCATTTTGACATTCAAATCAATACTTCATGGAAATACATGGATATAAATCAAAAATTCTTATCAACTCTGTAATCAGTTGGAGCATTCAAGAAACAAAGTGGTTAGAAAAGACCAAGTTCTCACCACTTGTTGTCCTCATAAAGAAGAAAGAAAAACCAATATTTTGAAGAGTCCGCGAAGGGTCACCTACAATTCTCGGTATTGAATTGTTAGGCTTATCACCTTAAGCCACTATTAGGGCAATAATAAATGAGTCATGTTATTTTGGGGCAATATGTTACCTCATATCACATCCGTTGTCTATTGTTTCATCTCCAACACTGCTGAGGCGGTCTAATGTGTCATTGATTGTTTTTCATCCGGGCTTCAAAACCAATGAATCGTGATTTATTCCGCCGAGCAGGTGTGCCGAC
>JZLH01S0261695.1:7969-20195 GCA_001188425.1 Eucidaris tribuloides | reverse complement strand
AAGGTGATCCGACATTTTGCATTGGGACAATTGGTCCGGTGACAATATCAGAAGGCAAAGAGTAAGGGATAGGGTTGCCATTTGGATTCCAGAATAGGGTTTGGGTTAGGGTTAGGGTTTGGGTTATGGTTTAGGGTAAGGGTTTGGGTTTGGGTTAGGATTAGGTTTGAAGTTACAGTGGGTGTGTATCCAAAAGTCGTCAGAGCAATTGTCACCGGAGCAAATGTGGAACAGTATAGGAGAAATATTAACGTCACATTAATAAGAACGATCATGTGCAGCACAAGAGAGAAATCATAGTCATCTGCTGATATTCATATGCATGGTAAATTATCTGGAGTTTGCGATTATGACGTCATCATGATGTTTTTACTCTGATCGATATTCGGCAACGTTCTTTATTTGTATAAACTCGCTGTGTTTCCAATTACAGACTGCCACCAAAAATCTGGGGCATGGTTACTGACTTGCAAGTATTCAATATCTGATATCTTAACGCCGATTCTGCTGACACAACCAAATTTAGAGTGTTTGAAACTTGACACTACACACTTAAGCAAAATAGGTTTCAACTTTTGCACCTTTAAATAGTCGTCAGACAATGTCACATGGCGAGCACCTTTTACGGGTGCAACTTTGCATCCTTTCAGACCCTCAAAGGTTGCAAGTTTGTAACCGTAAAGGTGGTCCCAGTTGTGACATGCTACAAGGATTGCAAAGTTCGAACTTATTTTTCTTAGTATGTTATTTTAGTATCTCTATCCTACACTCTAGTCTATCACTCTTTCAGTATCTCTACACTTCGGTGGGTTAATTCTCTAACGCCCTCATCATTCTAGGAAAATGTGAGAGGTCTTACCTGTTGTTCCTGCAGGACAGGTACATCTGAAGTCGGCCAGAAGATCGTCACAAGGTGCTCCATATTGACAGGGGTTTGGACTGCATTCGTTGATATTCTGTGAGTTGAGAGTCAAAAGATATCTGCAATTATCCATATAAAACATGCGTACACTTTTATTTACACGTATCAGGAATATTTGAAATACCTTAGGCAACTGCACAATATTTTATTTCTTATTATAGTGCATAATACTAAACCATTTACCCACGTTTTCAATTTAACCATTGAAGACCAAGCAACCTTTTCACTTTACTTATGTGACCTTTGTTCCTCCATAAACACAGTATGCTAAGAAGTCAATTTTTGTTTGACCCTTTTATTTATTTAAAACGGTCAAAAGTATAGTGTACCAAAAATCCCATTCAATTATTATTATTATTATTATTATTATTATTATTATTATTATTATTATTATTATTATTATTATTATTATTATTATTATTATTATTATTATTATTATTATTATTATTATTTGCCATTTTACATGTATTTACGCGAACTACCGTTCAGGAAACAAAACATATCTTCTGTATTAGAATAGGCATCGAAACATTTAGTTTATAGAACTTTAGTTTGGGGGATTCATAGTCAGCTTGAGAACAATTTCGGTACCTAGACTAGGAAAGGGGAAATGTGGAAATAAATACGACTCATAGAATGATTCATTGGCCATGTTGGCAGGCACATATTCATAATGTTAAATATTAATTTTATGACCATTTCTTTAATAAAAATAGGCCAAAATATTTTGTTTCATATCAACTGAGGAAAATTAAAGTTACAGCAAATTCACTTCTTTACTTCCTAAACACTTCAGCAAGTAATTGTTTATAAGTCGATATTATCTAGGATCAATTTCACAAAAACAATAGTATTATGAGCGACATACTAACCAAGTTGCAGTTGGTTCCAGTGTACCCGGCATGGCATATCTTAGCCCCCGTGATGTCATTGCAGTCATAGTGCCCCAAGCTGTCGTCTCTAGCCAGACAGTAGGTGGCGCAGCCTGAAGACGTACCGTAATAATGTTGATCGCAGTATACGCGAATATTCACAATCATTCTATATTAAAGATGAATGGAAATCTCGTTAGATTAAAGAGGACTAATATGACTGAAAACAATCCGATATGAATTAAATCATTTTACACTCAAGTATTCTATACTCTCGCTTTCTACATTGAACATTTCGTGGTTAAAGGCATTGTATAATAATGTTTCCAGTTTAAAATATCTGAGCTACATGATTCCCCATGCTACCAGTGTCTCCGATACGGTCTAAAAATGAAGCCCTGAAAAAAATTGCAGTGTAAAACGATCATTATGTGCTTTAAAAAAGTGAAAATCATTGAGAGACCATTCCAGCTTTCCCCCATAGATCATACGTCAATACAGTTCTAGCATAAACACATTCCTTTCTCAATAACTAAACAAAATCAAGGAAATCAATTTTGATCAGCTCCCAAAATTAAGTATTGGCAATGGTCATTATAAAGCATAAATGCACTAAAATTGGGTTGCAGATTTGAAGTCAGGCTAACACTACATTGTTAATAATTTCTTGCATTGTTATCACAATATGCTGTCTTTCTTTCTTTCTGCCACTATCTGTTTCTGTTTCAGCACTTTAATTCGTATGCCTTCCAGCCCATATTTTTTAATTGATGGCAACAGTGAAAAATACTTCACCGTCTATTTATTTATATGTTTGCGATATTAAGAAAAAAATCAAGAGGAAATATTCTATTCTATTCTATTCTATTCTATTCTATTTTGTTCTATTCTATTCTATTCTATTCTATTCTATTCTATTCTATTCTATTCTATTCTATTCTATTCTATTCTAGTCTAGTCTAGTCTATTCTACGTAGTTTTCAAATTTAATCCTACATGTGCATTGTTCGTTTACTAGAAAGGTGTATTTAGATTAGTTCATAGGCGTAGCCAGGGGGCTGAATGGGCCAATGGCCCCCTCTTGATCGGTAAGTAAAAGGAAAAAAAAAACATTAATGAAAAGGAACGTTTGATCAACACATCAAATAGATTTACACTACCCGACCTACTCCTAACCCATGACGAAAGAAATCCTCCAAATTCATTTTTAGGTGTCGTACGAGCAGTACTATTTACTCTTACCCCCTACACACACACACATCTTGGCTACCAGCTACGTCACTGGATTGACTTACATGGAGGTCCCCGGTCCATCGAGTGTGACAGTATGCTTGGTGGAGATAGCCGCCGATCTATCGATAGAGAAGACATGATTGGTGTTGTAGACATCGATCTTATCATCTCCGTTATGAGGATCATAATCCCACACTTCGATTTTCGACCGGAATCCAGTCTGCATAAAACGAGAAAAAGTATAATAAAAAACGTAAGTGCATGGTAGGTGTGTGTGTGTGTGTGTGTGTGTGTGTGTGTGTGTGTGTGTGTGTGTGTGTGTGTGTGTGTGTGTGTGTGTGTGTGTGTGTGTGTGTGTGTGTGTGTGTGTGTGTGTGTGTGTGTGTGTGTGTGTGTGTGTGTGTGTGTGTGTGTGTGTCTCGGTGTGTCTGTGTGTGTCTCGGTGTGTCTGTGTGTGTCTCGGTGTGTGTAACATGTATAAAAAGACCTGTCAATGGATATTTAAACATTTATCACAAATCTACCTTTTACTTTCTCAAATAACTACTAAATCGTTTTCACATTATTGTTGCTTGTAAACTCATCGTTTGATTATAGATTTCATTGAGTTTTGCAATTTGAACCAGTATCTTTTGGAAAAACCAGCTCATAATCAATATGAAGATTAATGTGTCAAATTACAGATATATATGTGACACGAACGCCAAACTGCAGAGTAGATGCAATTGTTCTATGGGTAATTCCCACTACCTATTAGATTTAAAGACTGTGTTCTTGAATTGCACCCACAAGAAATGATTCCATCAAAAGTAAAAAAATTTCAGAGCAGACGGGTCAGTTTTCGCGGAGACACATTCATATTGAAATAAGCATCGCTAACATGTTCTGTACGGGTCATGACGAATTATACCGAATTGTTTCCCGAGAGTGGCGTACCTAGCGTACGTCGTCAGGGGAGGCAATGTTTTATTTTGTTGTTTTTGTTTGCAGTGGTCCTCTGCTGAGCGGAGGGGGGCTAAAATTTCTTGGGTCACATTTCATCTGCAGGGGGGGGGGGTCCTTTTGGTACATAGTCCCCCTCCCAGATCAGCTGACAAGCAAAAAAAATCCCTTCTTCCTCGTCGGGGGGCACTCTGCCCCCCCCCCCCCATTAGGTACGCTGTTTCCCGAGTTTCTAACGAGGTAACCCCACTGAATAGTGGGTGCACTAAGCTAGCTCGGAGGCCAACTCGCCATCACCTTAATTTTGGCCGCTGTTGTGAGACTTACCGACCAACTTTGGACTGTAAAAATAATTGGATTCGATACTGACGATGACAAGGTGGCTGGAAAATGGAAATCGTCGTTGTTCTCGTACAGTCGATCTGTCGCGTAATTGCCATATGCACAATTGGCTATATTATCATTCCTGAAAAAATAAAGTGTTAAAACACACAAATTATTAGAATATTTGTCTATATTATACTCTTATTTACTAGTTGTAGTTATACTGATGTTTTAAATACATAAACGATGTCTTGCTTGCTGTGGTATAAATTTGTTCCTAAGAACACACGATTTACACATTACACACACACACACACACACACACACACACACACACACACACACACACACACACACACACACACACACACACACACACACACACACACACACACACACACACACACACACACACCATCACACCATCACACACACACACACATGCATACACTCAAAATACTTCACTCTTAAAATAAATTTTCGATAATGCACAAGTAGCCTTTATATTCGATCAGCAAACTGCTTTATGTACAAAATAATCTCTTTGAAATGTGGATATTTTTTTTGTACAATCCACCCCTCCCCCAAACATTGGTGACGTAGGACCTATACGCTAATTCGGAATTACTCCTTTGATTACCTGACTGATTCTTTTCGTTTGATAACTGGTCACTCACTAAAAAGATAACAGTGTAGGTCAATCATCATAACCGTTATCGCCATCATCATCGTTATCATCGTCTAGGAATAAAAGTACACTCTTAAAAATCCCGGGTCAGACTGACTCGGAAAAGAAATCCGTTGGGAGCACACCCGGAAAAGGGTCAATTTTAACCAAATTCCGGGTCAAGGTTGACCAAAATATGAGTCAACCTGACTTGGATTTTGGTCAAACTTGGCCCGGATTGTGGTTAAAATTGACCCTTTTCCGGGTGTGCCCCCAACGGATCCTTTCTCCGAGTCAGACTGACCCGGAATTTTTAAGAGTGTAGTGGAAGCAGTATACTGGCGATAGAAAAGGTAGTAGTAGCAGTAGTAGTAGCAGTAGTAGTAGTAGTAGTAGTAGTAAAAGTAGTAGTAGTAGTAGTAGTAGTAGTAGTAGTAGTAGTAGTAGTAGTAGTAGTAGTGGTAGAGGTAGAAAAGACCACCCGGAAGACCACTCATTTTAACCTGAGGTCACCTCAAAACAGGAAAAAAAAAATCACTCCAAATTCACTATTTGTACTCTATTTTCACTCTTTCAAAAATTCGTTCGAAAAAACTTTTTCTCTCCGTTTTAAAGAGAGAATACTTTTCACAGGGAAATGATACAATGCCGAATTGTCCAAACGAGGAACCGAATGAATACCAACTATTGCTAAATTAAACATCCTGGGAAGAAAGAAATACCTGTTTGATCAAAGAGACAAAACCCTGTCAAAAGCGGCGACGATCCATTTTTCAGATTGGGGGAACAAAAATCTCAAAATATTCGGTGCGCTGGATTATGAAAAAGTTCACCAACTCTTTGAAATTACTCGCATTTTGTAAAAACGTTAGATCATTTCTTAAAGACATAGGATAACATTGTGGAACTTCAATTCAAAAGATTGTCAAACTATGATTTCTGAGCTACATAGTGGTGCGTAAATGGACAAATAAATACCCTACAAAAGTTTGGAAAGTTATGCTGCCACTGGAAAGATGAATGAATGAATATCGCCATTGAATTTCCACTATGGTGGAGTATAAAAACCTAGGTCTACACACAGCAAGTCTATGGGAGGATATGGGCATGGGAAATCCGGTCAACCTGGGTACTCGTAGATTATCAATTGTTTAAAGCTCTAAATAATTATTTTGAAATACATTTCTTTCAGGACTTCAGTTTTAGAACTTACCAAGGACACTTAGAGCATGGAGGATCGTGTAGCTCAATTTTTTAGACTGTGGTCATTGTTAGCCTGAGCTTTAACATTTAATTGTAAATGATTGGAATAATAATAAAAAAAACTTACCCATTATAGACATCGAAGCACAGATTAAATCGGTTATCACAGTTACTACCACATGAGAAAAGGAACGCATCACAACAGCCGCCATCTAGTTCCTCTTTCGAAGGATTTTTATAATGATCAAGCTCGAAGGACACTTTCACGACACCATGTACCTAAAACGACCAAACGCACAAAGAAGCGGAATAAAGTAAGTGGTATCAATATAGTAAAATGCGTGAACATAATGCTTAAGTATGAAGTGCCCAATGGTTAGCCAAGTGACAATAGTTACACTAATAAATAACGGGTTATAATGGTGATTTGGAGATTTATACGTCACTATCATTCTCATTTCTCATGGTAGTGCAATTACCGTTATTGTGTGGTATATGTATCACTGAAAAAAAGGCTTATCTAATTTCTGTTGTTCGAAAGATTTTATTAATGTACACTCTTAAAAATCCCGGGTCAGGCTGACTCGGAAAAGAAATCCGTAGGGGCACACCCAGAAAAGGGTCAATTTTAACCAAAATCCGGGTCAAGGTTGACAAAATATGAGTCAAACTGACTTGGAATTTGGTCAAACTTGACCCGGAATGTGGTTAAACCTGACCCTTTTCCGGGTGTGCCCCAACTTATCCTTTCTCCACGTCAGACTGACCCGGAATTTTTAAAAGAGTGTAAAATGCATAAACGAATGAACAAATCATGAGTATAAATAAACTTGTACAATATATCCGTTCAATACCAAATAATCATTTAGTGGGTAATTCGTGACTGTCACCGACACTCATGTACTTTTAGAGGTCACCGATTAGTTTAAACCTATTTGGGTGTCATCACATTAAACCACAATATTTAGACAAAGACTATCTTACAATCGAGGCACAAAAACTGGTTTATTTGAAAACAAATCACTGATCGAATACTCTGTGAGGGAGATATATATCAAATGAAAGTTTCCAGTGTTTTGACATCATAAAGTACTGCCAGGGGTGAACATTACTGTCTCAAAAGTATGGAGAACTGATGGTGACTCTGCAAGTAAGTATGGTGTATGTTGTCTCCTTTTGGCTTTCTTGGTCACACAAACACACATAGACATGATAGAGAGAGAGGTGTGGATTACATGAATAGACATTTAAATACAGAATGTATAATTTATTACTTTTACACGTGTAGGACGGAGGGGCCTACTGTCTATATTGTGCCCACGTATAGAAAACACACCTCTTGTGCAAATATTTCAGTAATTGTATTTAGTCAAATTAATGCGCAATTTCTGGGATTTGTTTTTGCAAATAAGTGATGATAAGCTTTCACAAACACACTAGATGATGATACATAATACTAACTATTCGTTTCGTTCTCCAGAATTTTCATTCTAGTTATGTTTTCGGTAAGTGGGTCCATGTTCTGAATTTACCATATTTATACTTCACTCAAATTACTTGCAAATATGCCCCCCCCCCCCACCAAAAAAAAGAAACAAACAAAAAACTACATGTACTTTCAGAGGATTTCGTTCAGTTTGACTTGTTTGGGTGTTCTGGACATTAAATCTAAATATTTAAACAAGAATTAAACTACAGTCACAACAAATGGCATGTTTAAAATAAATCACTGATCGAATAAATTGGAAGGGACATTTGTTTTCCAATATCAGTGGTATGCGTTTCAGAATTTTGCTATACGTAAATTAAATTTCATGAAAAAGTGATATCGCGATGAAGATTTCAGTGTATCTCAGTTATTTTGTCGATTGTATTGACACAACAGATTTAGGTTGATGGTCATTATCTAGTAATATTGTACATGTAGATGTATTGCGATATATTTCCAGAAGGCATGCTACATGCACGCACCTGCTTGGGGTCCCACGGTATTCAAAACAACTGTTTACAACTCCGACCACTTAAATATCAACTGAAAAAAAAAATCATTCTAATCGATACCTATTCAGGAAAATATTTGTTTGCTTTTAACAATGTGTGGGGTTTTTCTGTGTAAAATTTAAATATATCAGTTTAATACTATATTTATTTTTTGTTTTATGCTAACAGTTATTATTATCACTGAGATGCATTTTGATTGAGTGCTATGTAAGACGTGAAACAAATATCCTCATTCCGACATTATCTTTTAGAGGCTTTATGTAAGCGGGTTATTATAAAATTATATTTAGTGTGTCTTTAATAGCTAAGGAAAAGGGGAGGAACGTTGGCCGGTATTTCCCTGCAGAGTTTTACAAACACGTCATAGTTTTCAATTACCATTTAGTACTCCATGAATACCTACATGCTACGATGCTATAGTGTTTATAGGGAAAGCTACGATATCATTCATTTCATTATACTGACAAAATAAAAACAAACATGTAGATCCTGTTTACGATAATGAAGGTTCGACGTTTCTAGATTCTCAAGTTTTCTCAGTTATTATGGTTTTTGTACCACACCTTGTACACGTCACAGACACTGAACAATTGCACTCCCTGCCTCCATTCCTACATGAGTGAACTCGAAAAGTAATCGCGCACAATAGATAGTTGACTATTCTGTATAGACATCTACATCACAGCGTATATTTCAGTGCCATACCCATATACGGGTTGGGCTTCTATTGTAAAGTTGTTGTAAACTCTTTTCAAAGAATCGGTTGACTGGTTCTCATAAATGGCTTCATTTGAGATGAAAGAAATCCTGTAATGATGTCATTCCCTATTGTTGATCGTTTTTGTAACTGTCCATGTAGGCCTATGCAGGAGAACGTATGACTCGCGATTTAAGTATGCGTTAAGCTAACAATATTGAAAACCGTCCTTATTTTGTGATAAAACTTGTCTAAAATCAAGTACACTATTCAAGGATTGTGGTGTGAAAATTGTGTGGTCAAACGGTTATCCGTGTTTAAAGGTAAATTACATGATTGGGGGTAATGTATGATGTATTCACTTCTCTGTGTTTCAAATCATTGGTTGCAGTTCCAAGTGCTCCCAATCATGTATTTACAAAATAATTTGTTCACAACTTGAACTCATCATATAAAACAAGACAAATCCATAGAATTATTTCTTTATGGCACAAATGGATACAGCCAATAAAATGTAGATACATAATTCGTGACTAACGCACTCCCGACGTATTGTAGAAAATACAAATGTCAAAAATACAAACATCAATTCAAGTTACAGTATATTGTGCATACATTTATGCGACATGTGTGTTCATAACATGAATGAGTTTATAATATGAATAAATATATGTATTTGTATTACTACAACAAATGTCAGAATCCAGTCAACCTATTTGTGTGCTGCATCAAACTTGAAATTTAAAAATGTACCTTTTTAAAGTTCATCTGCATGGTTATTTTATTCTTAGGGAGATTAAATGTAACGTGGTCTATCTTCAAATTGATTCTTTTATTACATGTAGTCTATTCCTTGAACACGTCCCTTGTTTTTTTTTTTTTCATGGAAGCTACAGACATAATTATGGTAAACAGCATCATGGACCACATGCATAGTAGGTGTGGGTAACAGCACTAGGAAATATTTGTAGACCATCCGAATTTATGTTTGCTTGGATGCTGATCAAAATGTAAACAATGACAGTTGTCACTCTCAATAACACGTATTTATTCAGTAAATACGAACAGCAGTGTAAACATTGACGGTAAATAGGTTTTCGCCACGATGCAGGAATAAAATTATAATACGACTTCAATAAAAGTGACTAACATTTTATCTTCTGTTTAAGAAAGAGGAAGCAATACACCAGATCGCATTTTTTTTTATTATTCTGCTGAAATTTATATGACCTTCCATAAAATCAATACTTGCAATTATCTTACCCAGCATTGTTCTTTGCCTGACATATTTTATTCACGTTTAAATTTACTATGATGATAACACTCATTGAGTATCCGATAAGTAACTAGTATTTTATAACCTTTTAATATACGTTATAACTATCAATAAAATATATTTTATGAATTTAAGAACCGGGAAGAAGCATGTGCCATAAACAGTCTAAGTATGGTATATTAATGTGGCCATATCAGTACGAAGAATTAACTACATACACTGGGTAAATCACATTCTTCGTTTGGGTGGTGCAAATTTCGATTACACACGAAATAAAAAGGTTGGGGAAAAACGCGAACATACCAGGAGCTTAATGGCCCCAAATTATATACATTAATCATACTTGACCAAGATGACCTAAAGAAGGAACTTAACTCCATGACCTAAATTAGGGTCAAATCATTTATCTTGCCCTCAAGTGCGCTAAAGCACAAGGTCAAGAAGCAACGAAAGAAGCCGCATCTTACACCCCAGACCCCAGACCAAAAAGGGCTATATACTCTGGTATGCGAGTAGTGTACCAATGTAATTTGATAAATTTTAGTGCTTTAGCAAAGCATGAAATACCCGTCGCGATTTATTACTGAAACTTTTCTGTCGAGTCTAATCGTACAATGCGATACAACTCACCTTCGATATCGTGAATACAGTGATGACCAGCAACTGAAACAATCCCATTTCTGATCGAGGTACGAGTTAACTGTACCCTATAACTGAACGATACCACAGTAATCAACCAGTGTGTGTAGACAACAAATATACGTACTTCTTACTCCACTTCGTGCGGTCCCAAACTGACACAAAACTTGTTTGTATGGGTGTATTATGTACAGACATAACCCGTGGGTTAGTCGTTCAATAGACCTTGCCTTGCATTGTTCATGCTTCAATACACTCTTCATTCTTGCGTTGTGTATACACAATTTTGTACGCTGCTTTGACAGTGAGTACTTTAAAGACCTCATGTCAAGGTCATCAATGTTTTACAAAGAAAACTTTGCGGTCTCATAGATGGTGACATGCAGAAAAAAAATTGCCTAAACCTATAGTAGAAAAATAAGTGGGGAAAAGGGAGAGCAAAACAAAATGAATATACAATTTTAGCTGTGGGTATGAATATTGCTCCTCAAATTCAAAATCTTGTATAGATTCTTGACTATTTATTTTCATTCCTTCCATTCCATTCCTTCTTTTTATTCAATTATTTTGTAACATTTGTATTTATCAATACATTTTTATCAATAAATGCGATTATATTTAGGTATGCATGTATTTTTTTATTTATTTATTATATATTTATTTACTTATTTATTTATTTGTTTGTTTATTTATTTATTTACTTATTTATTTATTTATTTTATGTTATTTTATTTTATTTGGTTATTTAGTTATTTATTTTTTTGTGAAGTTATTTTTTCATTCATTTTTCTTTCTGATTTCCAACACTGACATTAATTACAAATAAATACACCGACTGGCGTAGGTGGTTAGTTTTCAAAATATTACCCTGAAATATTATCAAGTTGTCATTAGTATTTGTAGGAGAAGTAGCAGTAGCAGTATAGCAGTCTTCGTCGTCGTCGTCATAGTAGGAGTAGTAGTAGCAGCAGTAGTAGTAGTAGTAGTAGTAGTAGTAGTAGTAGTAGTAGCAGTAGTAGAAGTAGTAGTAGTAGTAGAAGTAGTAGTAGTAGTAGTAGTAGTAGTAGTAGTAGTAGTAGTAGTAGTAGTAGTAGTAGTAGGAGTAGTAGTAGTAGTAGTAGCAGTAGTAGTAGTAATATTAGTGGTAGTAGTAGTAGTAGTAGTAGTAGTAGTAGTAGAAGTAGTAGTAGTAGTAGTAGCAGTAGTAGTAGTAGTAGTAGTAGTAGTAGGAGTAGTAGTAGTATATAGGGTAGTAAAAGTAGTAATAGTAGTGGAAGTATAGCAGTAGAAGTAGTATAGTTGTAGTAGTAGAAGAAGAATTAGCAGTAGCAGTAGTAGTAGTAGTAGTTGTAGTTGTAGTAAATTCATGTTCTCGTTTACCAACCCGACGCGTTCACGATGAAGATTGGATTATTATTATGAAATGAGATATTTCAGTGTTCCATACGAA
>JZLH01S0261684.1:0-11669 GCA_001188425.1 Eucidaris tribuloides | reverse complement strand
CACACACATTACATACAGTTCAATGCAATGCATGTTGCACACATGTGCATGCACACTGCTGCACTGCACTGCACTCAGCTCATTACAGAGGGATATGCAAATGAGCAGTGATGTCATATTACTTGACTCTCATTGGTGGAATCTTCTGTGTGTAATGAATTATTCATATATTTAGTTACCAATCTCTCATGCAAAATATGACATTTAGGTCTCAGCCAATAAAATAGCTTTAAATAATAATAGCTCTATGAATAATGTATATAGGTCTTATTATACCACTCCCATAATTAGAAGTAGATTTTTCTCTGTCTAATGGTGCCAGATGCAAATTTTTTGGACCTGTTAGTCTCAAGTTACAGGAACTTAATCGATTTTCCACAAAAATGTGGTCATGGGCATTGATGGGTTAAATAATAAAAAAAAAACTACAGACATTCAGAATCTATTATTGCAGGGTTATGACTTTGGGGCATAAAGCTTTCAAATAACAAAAAATCCCCAAAACTAAACTTGGGCTTTAAACGGATGCGCCGCTCGTAATCCATGTACGTTGAATACCATTCGCTTGCCCCTAATGCAAGGCCGTGCATAACACTGAACTCTGTACTATGTAGTGTAGAGTTCAGTTGTGCGTAACAACAATCATGGAGCTGCGAACAGAATTGCCGTTGAAAATAGTGCTGTGTGCATTCTGCCTTTCTTCGGTTGAATGCGTGCAGCATAGGTAAATGTACACTATTCGTGCGCGCTCGTTTTCCGAAAGTATATGGGCATTCCCGAATATTACCCTAATTTGGCACACAGGTAAAGCAACTCAAACTCTACAAAACACAACCATAAAAATTTCTCAAGGTCATCACATGGGGGCGCTATTCATCATAATATAATGAAATACATAGAAAATATGGATTTTGCTGAATATTTCTAAGTTTTCGTATTTAATATCCCTTGTATACACTCACAAGTGATTAATTTGCATATAAATATACAAGATCACATATTTTAAGATAGAAAATAAGTATTTTGAGTAAACTTTGACTGTTTGGGGCTCATATTTTGCGTTACAATACATATAGTGGGAATGTAATGCGTATATGCACATATTACTATGCACTGCTGGTTGCACTTAAGAGTTAAAATAACCTGAATAAATGCATTTTTTATCATTCTTGTACACTTTTTTGATGGAATTGCATGTTGATACATCAAATCGTGTAATCTGATAATTTAAAATATGAAAATAAAGGGAAAAAAGCAAGAAAAATGAATTTTCAATATTTTTTATTGTTTTTTGTTTTGGCGCCATTTTACCTTTAAAAATAAAGAAAAACAAAAGAAATGTATTGAATATGTTTGGAAATAGATGAAACATACGTTTCATGTCATTTGAGTCAATAGATATGAAAAACAAGTGGCAGTAAAAAATAGAAGTAAAAATAGAAGAAAACACAAAAAATGACACACATGACCTTGAAAATGTGGTTGCCATGGCAACATGATTTCACGGGTAACCCTAAACTATACACCAAAATGTTTGCCTTAAAATTTTAGGAAAAGTCACCAAGTTTGATCGAATTTCGACAAAAATTGTGGACGTGGCGAAAAAAAATTTGGTAGGGGGGGCACATTGTGCCCCCCCCCCCGTTGGGCTTTTTAGGGTTAAAATGTTTGAAACTTCAGCTGAGAAGAATGTAGGTCCTTTCAGGGTGCGCAAATCATGAACAAAATATTCAAGGGTTGATATCGATTAGCCTTTACCCATTGGCCATATGGGGACCAGATATCAGAAAGATGATGTAATTTATTATCTATCTAGGATACATCTGGGCACAGCAGATCACACACAAAAGAACCCTTGCTGCACATATTATTTCTCATATAATATGATCACAAAGATTTGAGATGAATACAGGCTTTCTTGCATATTAGTCAACTTTTATGTATTGTAGCACATATTCAAAGAAGCATAGTGCTGGCATATTCAAGGATTACATAGTACTAACTACTCTGCACTTACGGCCAGAAATCTCGTGGGGGGAGGGGAGAGATGAGGGGGACGTGTCCTTCCTATAGAGGGCATGGGACAGAATATCAAATTCTCAATTTGATATTATTTTGGTCTGACTAAATAATGCTTGTGGGATGTTATTTCGCATGCCTTTTGGCAGTTTTTTTTTCCTTGGGGGGGGGGGTAGGCCAAAAAATGTTTCTTGGCTTTGTTGGTCCCCTGCCTCCTGCTTGTCGGATGCTGTTTTTCTTGTTTTGGGGTATGGGAATATTGTTTTAGCGAGCAAAAATGTTTCATTTTTTTGGTATCATCAGCCCCCCACTTGTAGGATGTTGTTTGGCTTGTCTTTTTTTTGTTGGGGTAAAGGTTTTTTTTTTGGGGGGGGGGGGAGGGCGGCAGACAAAAATGATGGTGTCTCCCGCATGTTTTGAGAGCGACTACTGCCCATGTCTGCACCATGGTTCAGAAAGCCTGACTTCTCTGACTCACACATTATAAAGAAGAGAAGAAGGCAAAAACAAAATTACAAACAGATTAGCTGTATAAAATCAATCACACCATTTTCATTCTTAGTCAGCCCAGTGGTAGGCAAGTCTACAAAAAAGTCCACTGGATGTTGATATTGATTACAGATATCGGCAAATATCAGGTATTTCTAACATGGAAACTTGTAACTCATAGATGAAGGACTTTGTAGACCAGCTTCCATCACAATTTAGTCATAGTTGATGAAACCAGGTTATGCCACCCCCCCCCCACCCTTATCTAGTCTTTTATCTCTCCAATAAAGCCTTGCATTTTTGGTACTAACAATATATTTTGAATTCTTATTGACACCCTTGTAGATATAGAACCACCATTATTCGTTTACTGTCCTGGTAATCAGACGGTTACCCTGGCTGATGGAGAAGCCAGTGCCAATGTTACCTGGGTGAGCCCCTCGGCCAGGGATAACACAGTGAACTACACCTTATCCTCCAACGCTTCCTCCGGCAACCAGTTCAGGCCCGGACAGACCATTGTACAGTATATAGCGACTGACAAATACAACAACTCGGGCACCTGCACCTTTGTCATCACCGTCATTGGTAAGCTGCAGGAATAAGTCAGATTGGAATACTCTGGTCGAAATACTATTCCCTTTTTTATGGAAAGATTCTGATTCTGTTTATTTTGTCTGATAGGGTTTGGTAAGGACTTCAGAATTTCTACACAGAATTTGAAAAGTGTTCAGTATGCTAATTTATGCAAACAAAATTCAACTGAAAGAAAAATGACAGAACAACCCTGAAAGCTGAAAATGGCATAATTTTGAAGTGCATTCTGTCTAAAATGTTGAGATGTGAGCAAGATTATGCAATGTGTACGTTTCTTGTTTTTATATTGCAGTTGGTATGTTTATTGCATGAAAGATAAGTTTATTTTTAATTATAATTCATTTCTCTGATAAAGTTGTGATTATTTTGATGATGCAGAATTGAAGGTGACTGGAATGTTAGCTAATTTGTTAGTTGTATGCTCATCTTTCGAATTTTTACTGACACCTTCGTAGATGTAGAACCACCATCATTCGTTCACTGTCCTGGTAATCAGACGGTTACCCTGGCTGATGGAGAAGCCAGTGCCAATGTTACCTGGACAAACCCCTCGGCCAGGGACAACACTGTGAACTACACCTTATCCTCCAACGCTTCCTCCGGCAACCATTTCAGGCCTGGACAGACCATCATACAGTATATAGCGACTGACAACTACAACAACTCGGGCACCTGCACCTTAGTCATCACCGTCATTGGTAAGCTGCTGGTATTAGAAATACGAATAATTCTGTACATGTATGTTGCACCAAAGATTGCTCAAAGACTTGCCGATTTTGTGTATCGCAATTTCAATTCAAATTGGGTTTTCAGCTAAAAAAAGTAATATATGTACATACAGTGTATATTCATATTTTTGCTAATTAATGATTCAAATTGATTAATTTGATGCTATTTATGATCGCATAAGTGTCACCAACAAAACTTAATTTCACTGAAAAAACAAAGAACAAAATGTCGAAAAAATAAAGATATACATTTATAAGAATTGCAAAAACAATAAAATACCTAAAAATTGATTCTGAAATCGTGATTTTTTTTTTTACAGTAAATTTGCTCTGAACACCACAAAGGGGGTCTACACCAAAAATGAACATTTGTAGTTTTAGTTGGTTTGAGCAAAAAGTATTATTTCACACATTAATTATACATATATCAACGAAATTTGCGATTACGCCGCCGCACAAAATTTTTTGATCGCACGGTTCACTGGCTTTTTACTTTCAAGTTTTGCGCATCATTTAAGACCATTTTTGCAAAAATCGGACATACCGTTACGATGCTGCGTGACTTTTCGTACATGCATGCAACTCCAAAATTGCTCAAAACCGTGATTTTGTGTACAAAATCAATGCAAATTGTGTTTTCAACCAAAAGTCATAAATGTATGACTATTTTTACTTTAACTGGTAGAAATGGATTAATTTTGTGCTGTTTATGATCACAAAAAAGTCACCAACAAAGTTCATCGAAAAAAAGATAAAAATAAAAGGTCAAAAAACAAAGACAATACATAAGAAATTCACAAAACAATTAAATACATAAGAAAATAATTCTGCTTTGGCAAATTTTTTTGGAGGTAATTGTCACAAATGTCATAAGGAATATTTTCACCAAAACTTAGCATTCTACAAGTAAGTGAGTTATAGGCAAAAATATGATTTTGTTCATAAATTTGCATAATTAATTATTAAAAAATATAACATATATATTTTTTGAAAATCTAATGATACAGTCTTGTAGATTATATCCAGCTGTATGCACATGCAAATTTTCACGGCGATCGCGCGATCTACGGCCCAGATCATTATGGCTACCCCCCCCCCCCAGTGTTGACAAGACTGAAGATAGCCCGGATGTTTTAGGGTTAATGAATGTGCAAGGACAGTTAGTTGATGGAAACGTAAGTAGCCTTTGTCATCATAAACCAGATTCTTCAAATAGAAAAATTTCAGCCATAATTCAGCAGTATTTTTATACAGTGGTTAGCATATTTATTGCACGAAATATAAGTTTGTATTCAATTATAATTCATTTCTCTGATAAAGTTGTGATTATTTTAATGATATAGCATTAATGGTGACTAAAATGTATATTTCTTGAAGCCACTTTGTTTCTTGTTGTATTCTCATCTTTAAATTTCTATTGACAATATCATAGATGTAGAACCACCATCATTCGTTCACTGTCCTGGTAATCAGACGGTTACCCTGGCTGATGGAGAAGCCAGTGCCAATGTTACCTGGACAAACCCCTCGGCCAGGGACAACACCATGAACTACACCTTATCCTCCAACGTTTCCTCCGGCAACCAGTTCAGGCCTGGACAGACCGTCGTACAGTATATAGCGACTGACAACTACAACAACTCGGGCACCTGCACCTTTGTCATCACCGTCATTGGTAAGCTGTGGGTATTAGATTGGAATGTATCTTTGATTTGGAACAGTAATGCAGTGGGCAGAAATTTAGAGAGACTGAATGAAATGTTTGCTCCCATGTATTAAGAAAAGCTTCAAAATCAACTTTAGCAGGCAGCTTCATTCTCAAATTAAGGGGAAGTTTCCTATTGTATTGAGTAGAGGTATTTCATCTTATTTTTTTTGAAACGTTTCACAAATCATGAATGTGCAACTGCTGATAAAATGTACGAAAGACAGATAAAGGCAGTTAATTGATGTAAGTGTACAAAGCCCTTGCTAACTACAGCAGTTTTTTCAATAAGAAGAATTTTACCATAACATAGCAGCGATTCTGAAGTTAGTATTGCGTGGAAAATATTGTCAGTTTGTGTTCAATTATAACTTGCTTCTGTTACTTCTGTTAAGAAGCTGTGATCATGTTGATGATGTAGCATTGATAATGACTGAAATGAGTATTCCTTAAAGCTATTTCTATCTTGTTTGATTCCTCACTTTTCCCACTCCTTTCTCCCATTCTTCTCCCCTCCCTTCTTCCCATTTTCATCCCTCCTTTCATCCCATCCTCCCACCTTCCTTTCTCCTTCACTCTTTATTCCACCCTACATTTTTTTCCTCAATTACTTTTTCCCTTCCATTCTCTCTCCATTCAATCCACCCCTTACTTCATTTTCATCCTCTTCACTCTTTCTCCTCAACTCCTTCCCTCCGTTTTTCATCCTCCTCTCCCTACATTCTATCTCCACTCCAATCCTCCTTCACCTCCTTCCTACTTCACTCTCTCCCATCTACCACTCTCTGTCCCACCCTCCTTCACTCCAATGTGCATTCATTCTCTCTCTATTTCATCATTATTTCAAACAGATAACCAGCCTCCCATCTTCACCATCTGTAATATAACCTCCATTGAGCAATCTACTGACGTCAACAGCCCTACTGGTACAGTCATCTGGTCAGAGCCGGTTGCCACGGATAATGCCGGTCCTCCAACGATCATCACCAATCACGCAGTGGGTAGTCAATTCCCAGTAGGAACAAGAGTTGTAGAATATGTTGCTAGAGACTCGTCTGGAAATAATGCGACTTGTCAGTTTACTGTTGTTGTTAGAGGTAAGATCTCCTATTCGTGATACAGTGTGTTTTTTTGATGTGTAAATATGTTCAGTAATGTTACTAATGTACCATAATCCATCTGGCATATTTGAACTTGAAAGGAAATAATAAAACATATCACACTGACTAGAAATTAAATGTAGACAGTGCTATACAAGTAATGAAGCTCTTGAGGATGACAGGCTTGTACCAAAGCCTGGTACATGGCACATTCCGAGATACTTCCACACTGAAGCCCAGAAAGTCAAAGAGTTATTGCCAGCAAATAGCTGTATAGTAAGTATGTCTCTGGGTATGCGATGTAGTACAGGTGTAAAAATGAAGATCTGAAACATAGTACTTCAAAATGATCATTTAGTGTTTTAAAAGAATGAAAATCCAGGAGAACCAAGTTTTGCTATGTCCATATTTCCCCATAGACTGTTGTAATACAAATAAGAATGCACCTCATGCATAAATTGCTTGTGATGTTTATCGATACATATCTTTCCAATGCCAGCATAAACTCCGTAAAATTTTGTGGGGTGTTTATTATTATCCCCTCGCCCGATGAAGTCGGTAGGGGATAAAGAAACGCCGCCGTCCATCCGAAACACTGGTTTCTGTTCGATAACTTTAGTAATGTTTGATGGATTTTCATGAGATTCGGTATGGAGGTACGTGATTTCAAAATACAGCCCAAGTTCGATTTTGGAAGTTATGGCTCAAAGGTCAAAGGTCATAGCTCATTGAATGTGAAAACTGGTTTCCGTTCGATAATTTTACCAATATTTGACAGATTTTGATGAGATTTGGTATGAAGGTACATGATATCAAAATACAGCCCAAGTTTGATTTTGGAGTGTGTAGGCCAAAGGTCAAAGGTCATAGCCCAATAAATGCAAAAAACGGGTTATCTAAATGTCTGGAAGCCAGACTAGGGCATATGTAGCTTTGCCCATAAACTGTTTAATATTAATGCAAATTCTTTGCATACTGTTCTGATGGGGGTTGCTCCTAACAACGTGACAGCTTGCTGGAGGCTTGCCAGACATTTCAACAGTATGCAATTTGCAATTTTGGTATTGGAAATTTATTTATAAGAACAGGCGAGAAAAATAACTCTGCACTTTATTATTATTCCCCCCCCCCAAAAAAAAATAAAAATAAAAATAACAAAACAGAAATGATATAATTGTTCAATGCATTCTGTCTAAAATATCAAGATGCTAGTGAGATATATTATGCATTGCATAACTTTCTTGTTAATGATATGACAAATGGTCTTTTTCCTTTCTTCTTTTTGATTGTGGTTTATCTTACTGCAGCTGGCTTATGCTTGAATGTTTTCTTTTCTCTTTTTTCTTCCAACTCTTCTTCTTCTCCTTCTTCTTCTTCTTCTTCTTCCTCTTCTTCCTCCTCTTCTTCCTCTTCTTCTTCATCATCTGCCTTTTCTTCTTTTTATTTATTGTTGTCTACTCCCCTCCATTTACCAGGTTGCTACTCATCTTCTCACCAGAGATGGAATTGATGCCAGATTTTGCCGGCCTTGACCTTGGCCTGTTGACCTTCACTCCATTCCTGCTGCTCACCAATTTCAGTGTTACGTGTCATTTCCACTTATATCCTAAATTTTAAATTAAGTCCATCTGTTGTATCCTTTGATTTTAGATCAGGAGAATCCTGTTTTGCATTACTGTCCCTTCAATATTGACTTGGTACCTGTCCCTGGTGTGAATACAGCTATAGCTACATGGACTCCTCCTACAGCAACAGACAATTCAGGCGAAGATTTAACACCATCACTTCCTGAAAACAGTCTTGCATCCGGCAGCGCCTTTCCAATGGGGTCCACAACTATCACCTACTCCGTGTCAGACTCCTCAAGAAATTCTGTGAATTGTTCCTTTATTGTGACTGTAGGTAGGTATGATGAGTGATACAAATAGGTGTGTAGATTGCTTTTCTCATTCTCCTTCCTCTACAAGATTTGTAACACAAATTAGTTTGGCGGTTTTGAATGCACTTATTTCAGATCCAAGATATTGAGATATGGAAGGAGTAGTGAGGGTTGGGTGTCAGTTGCATACCCCACCACTAGAACTGATGTAGAAGAAAGTGGAGATTTACAAATAGTTCAGAAAAACTACTACTACCATTTCTACAACTACTAGTACTACTACTGCAACTACTGTTACTAAATTACTACCAAGTATTACTAGTTAATAGCAGCAGCAGTAATAATAGCCCTATTTATAATGTAATATTGCTGATTTTTTATTTATTTATTTATTTATTTTTTTTGGGGGGGGGGAGGTGCAGATCTTCTTGTAAATTGTGTACTACATGTAGACCTAGCAGGTGACAACACTACTGTAGTGATGCCAACCAGTACAGATTTTTCCAGGGCAGTTCTGGTCTTATTAGAGTTACTAACAACAAAAACGTAGATTATAATCAAAATACAACATGAATGACCAAAATAAATGAAACTACCGAACCAAATGCCTTGGTTACTGAAGTGATTTGTATGCAATGGTTTAATTGTAATAGAAATGCCGTGTTTACATTCACTGGTGAGTGACTGAACAAAAGGTTTGTTTTATTCATGCTTTTCCGCGTATGAAAACTTTTGGTTCAGCTGTTTCAAATATTTTTCTCCTTCGCACTCTAATCTAATTTTTTAATTATGTAACCTTTTTATTGTTTACCGTACCCCCTAATAACTGTAATAAGACCAGACCTCCTGGAAAAATTCATAATGGTTGGCATCTCTGCTACTGTAATTATTTGGTTAGAACTTATTTATTGACCACAAAGGCAAAATTACACAGCTGTAATTTACAAGGAAAAACAAAAACAAATGGATATAGCCTAAATACTTTCATTTAATTCAACACGTTAATCTGTACTTATATTTTCTGTGAGTATATAATTTATTAGCGATTAATATCCCATTCATATCAAAGCATTAGACAAAGGGCCAATTTCAATATCCCATCTACATGCCCACGAACCTGCGCCATTTGCTGGTATTTTACTTTCAAGTCTTGTGCACCTTTTGAGACCATTTTTTGCGAAAATCGGACGTACCATTACGACGCTCCACGAAAGTGCATTGCAAGCACTGAACTCTACAAACTGTAATTTCTGATTTTATAATCCCTAAACATCAAAACTTCAAATTTGCTTTATTATAGACAGAAATGGCACTGAAACAACACAAGACTTTTTCTTTGATCTAAATAATTAGTAGATTCTTATCCTGCAGTTAAAAAGATAATCCACTCGTCTCAAATCAGATTTCAGAAAAAAATTTAATTTGTCTATTTGCATTTTACTAAGCCTTAGCACATGTATGGTATATAAAATACACCTTTTTTGTGTGCAATTTATGAAAGTGTTTGATACTCCCTAAAAATTATTTAACCAATACCTCCAATCATTCACTTCGCTGATATTTGAATTCAGTGACATCAAAACAAATAGTCAAATAGTATATTAAGATCTGTCATTTTTTTTTACTGCGAAACACTATAAATTTTGGGCTGTTTCTACCCTGAAAATGACACTGGACTGAAAAATGTCACAATTCATCCAAGGTTAAAGTAATTCTCAAATTCATGTGCAGCCTGTCAGCCAAAATAGCCATATCATCCACTCCTGAAAAAAAACAGCTGCCCACCCCTAGCATTGGTACAATGAAATATAATATCATAAACAAGATGTAGAAAAAAGAAAAGAGGAAGAGCAGTGTGTGACAACCTAATAAAATATTCTGATTTTACATTTGTTTAGCAAAACAATTATTGTAATTGTAAGTTAATCATTCACTGTACTGGTATGTGTATATCAATTTCAGTTACAAATACCTTTGTGTAAAATGTCCATTGAAGGAAGAAACAGAACTCTGCCATGAACTCAACTGAAGAATGACACATTCTATGTAGTGTTGTATCCAAAATATCATTTGACTGCTAGCCAGCTGTCTACAGTACTTAAATTGAAGTCTTTAATTGTGTTTTTCTAATTTCATACTGTATATAATTTGTATTATTTTGGTACAGAAATGTTACCATATTGTATTCTACATAGTAAAATTTGCAAGGAAATTTGGACTGATAAAAACATCAGTTTGTAATAGTGCAATTATATTTGTACAGTAAACATATAGTCAGATACAATTAACTATGAAGTACAGACTGTTATCATTATTACGTTACCGTATTTCAGGCGTATACTGGTTCACAAAAAGCTAGTCAAATATTATTAGCAGCTGCCCAGTTTCATGTAACACTTGTAGGAAAAGAACAATCTACATGTATGTAGTCTTTACCCTCAAGTTCCATGTCTTCTTCTTACAGCTACAACAAGAGTTTTTATTGCCACAACAACCAATATTTACTTGAGTGAGTTGACACCAGGCAGCTCTGTGCTTGGCTCCACGTACTGGAGGATACCATTGAACCTGGGGTTTGTCACTGATGTAGACTTTGATCCAGTTGAGGGCAGGCTCTACTGGAGTGACATCAACAGACGCACCATCAGCCGGGCCTTCCTGGATGGCTCTGATCAGGAGGACAGTGTATCTAACGTTTGTGAGTATACCGGCAAAGTTGTTTGACAAGGGAAGAATACATTTCACCTTGATCATAAAGATACATAAAATCAAATAGATTCAGTAGGCACTGTGATCCTTAGGCATTTCATTTACCTCATTTGAAAATTTGTTTTTTGTGCATCTTATTTCTTTCCAAAATACTCATTTGCAAAATTAAAATTCACTTCACGAATTTGTTCCAACAAAACTATGACTGGTTACTACATGTATCAATTGGAAAGATTTAATCATCCCCTCCTTGCAACGTAGCATATGTACATGTACAAGGAGGACAGCTAGTAGTCAAAGTTTAATCTCTTAGTGTTCATGTCATTGACGTATTAATATATTTTTCTAGACGGAAAGCTTATTACGCGCTCTACGTAATGCCTATGGCATTAAGCCCCGCCCACCATTGACATTTCAACCTCGTAATAGCGAACTATTTGCAT
>JZLH01S0261665.1:30402-41030 GCA_001188425.1 Eucidaris tribuloides | reverse complement strand
AGCATTCCAGGAAGAAAGACAGATGGCTAAATCATCTGAAAATACTATGCCATACATTTCACTTAGATATATATTCTCACGATTTTGCTTCAGGACGTGGAATTTACAAGAGTTTATTTTGCAATTTTATAAAGCTTTCATAAATTTAACCATCTCATTATTGGGAAATGAAAATTTTTGAGGTTGTTTAGTTGCAAAAATTGAGGAAAACAAACCACCACAAAATATTCATCATGTACAAAATGCACTTACTTATGTGTATTACAAACTGATGATAGTTTTTAAAAAATGGCATTTTTTCATGAAAATTTTAACAAGAAATACAGTGTGTTTCAATCCGATTTGGGTGCAACTGCCCCAAACACAGCCCAATTTACACATACATATAAAAGGTGATATATGTAATGTAATTCACATACATGTATTTGTACATGCAGAATGGATCAGTGGGTTTTTCTCACTTGATTGAACTAGTGTTTAGCTGGTAGATGCTCAGGCACTCTAAGCAGCTAGATCTGTCAGCACCTATTCAATCACAGTGCTAATGATGCATGCCTATCACGCTGATACGATCAGTAGTACAAATTATCTTCAATGCCAGTAATACATTAGTGTCTTGTTAGGTGGTCAGATCAAGCTCAAAATGACAAGAATTCTATTTGTAAATTATTGGTCGCCATGAATCCGATCTACAACTTACCAACTTAAAAAGAAGGAATTCAAAGACGAAAAAGGGGGAATATATGGACAAAGTAGAGACATAAAAAAGAAAAGTATTATTGCACTGAGATTTAGTGTCAGATCAGATTTCTAGGATTAATGTCAACATTAGATATATGATGAACAAGATTTCATGCACTGCGAGAACGCGGCATTCCATTCCTGGGTATGTTTCCAGAATGCTGGCTCATAAGCTAATGGTATGAGGTGACTTTGAGTCGATTTCATTTGAAACTCTGTGGGATACCATTTCATTACATTAATCTCATCAGGGTACGCTTGGCCGAATCGTGGAGAACTGTTAAGTGAATGTGTGTATATGTTTTTTTTTTTGTGTGTGTGTATGTGTGTGTATATGTATGTATGTGTGTGTGTGTGTGTGTGTGTGTGTGTGTGTGTGTGTGTGTGTGTGTGTGTGTGTGTGTGTGTGTGTGTGTGTGTGTGTGTGTGTGTGTGTGTGTGTGTGTGTGTGTGTGTGTGTGTGTGTGTGTGTGTGTGTGTGTGTGTGTGTGTGTGTGTGTGTGTGTGCGTGCGTGTGTGTGTGTGTGTGTGTGACTGACTTTATGAAATTTATTTATCATACTTAAAGCAAATAACCATACAGTGTTCTGGTCATCAACACAAGCCATTTTACTGCCTTGAAAATATAAATATGCAAATTACATCAGCCTTTTCCTTTTCCATCAGTTTTAGTAAGAAAATAATTTTAAATGACCTACTTATCTTTGATCTTCCATCAAAATTCCAGATTTATGGCTGCTGATAAAACTAAATACTTGCAATAGAATTGCAAATGTGTTTGGCTAGGTGATTTTTTTTATTTATAAATTGTTATTTCCAAAAATAAAGCACTTTTAGAGATTACCTTTTCAACAGAAAAAAATATTTGAAATCAAATCATATTTATTGAATTTATGGACATGCTGTCGAAGAAGACGACGTCACATTAAACAAATTATTTTAACAAATAAGAAAATGCAATAAAACATCCAAATATACATAGTGGGTTCACCAAATTACATGTAAGAACATTTCAGTCATAACCTATTACAATAAGTCTCCACATAATCTTTCTTACTTTATTACTAAAATTAGTATGACTCACATAAAAACAACCCATATTCAATACAAAATTTCTCAAAATCGAACGATATCATAAAATGTATATGACAGGATGATAGCATAATCATTTGAAATATTGGTCATTCATATTCAGTCATGGGTGACTGTTCAGCAATCAATTTGGTAAAGGGCTTTCATAAAACAAACAAACAAACAAACAAACAAACAAACAAACAACCCCCCCCAAAAAAAAGTTATGTATACAATTTCAGTCATTTAAACAAAAAATGTAGCCACCATATCATGAGACTTTATCTTCTTTGTGACCAACTGTTTTTGTTGTTTGATAGTGCAGTGCACCATGGTACATTATTATTATTTTTTTGAATGTCATGGCAAAGTATGTTTATAGACATTATATGATAATTCGGTCCTGCAATGTCTTTCAGAGCTATTTTATGATTGTTTATTTCCCTCACCGACCACGGAATTATGCAAATGAGTACTCCTGAATTACTGAATGTGAAAGCACATCTATTTTGCCAACATTACCACAAACATCTTCATGATCTATTGTTATTAACTCAATTTGATTCCAGAATCTACACATTTGTAACATATTTGCTATGGATTTTTTCCTCTTTAGTAAAATGTCATGCAAGTACATATTGTACACAATCACATTATGGAGACATGTTTTATTCATACATGTAGTACAACTTTTTGGAAGAATTTGGTTAATACAATATAAATTTTTTAAGTTTAAGGAAAAATACAAAAGTGGATTGTTTTAATTATAAATAATTATACTATATGCTGTAATATATACTGTGTATGTTTAGCTGCAATTATTAAAGGAAACACACATTTTAATTTATAGGGTACTGTATCATTTTCAAGTCCGAGAAGTGTGATGTAAATGCATTTGTTTTGTATTAAATATTATTAACGATATGTACATAGATCATCTTTGTCAACAAGTGATGCATCACGCGCTACCCCGGGGTACTGTTGTACCCCGGTGTACCGTGTTGTGCAGCGCCCTCTTGTGTCCAAAAATGTATTTTCTTCAGTTATGATCACTGAAATCAGTGGTTATGATGCAGAACCTGCGCAAGTGCACAACAAAAAGGCATAAACTTACGAATGGGTAAAAATGAAGCTAAATTTGTAATTTTCACACTTATTACATAACTTTTACATAATTTTGTAACCCAGGGTACAGTGCTAAAAAAAAAAAATTTCAACAAAATGGCGGATTTCTAGTTGGTATCCCGGGGTACCGCGTATGTCATCAAGTGAAAAAAGTGACAAGTGATAACCATAAAGATGATAACACCCATGATCATATACTGTAATTTAACATCATTTCAAATGCTGTCATTGGCCAGGTAAAAAGAAAAAACAATACAGCATATTGAAAATACAAAATACAGCCAGGAATAGAATTCAAATTTGTATGAAACAAAAAACAAAACAAAAACAAGGGCTTAAATTTTATTGAACACACGTTTGTTTTCCAAAATAATTCTGAATAGTTTGTTTGTTCATTGAGAAAATAAAGTGTTCTCAGTGCATTTCAGCATTTAAAAAATAGAAAGAAAACACATAACACATATAACAAACAGATAGGTAGATAGATTAGTTTTAGTTTTATCCATTTTTGTAAAAATTCAAAATCAAAATGAAAGCACTAACCCTAACTTGGGTTTGTTTCAAATCTAAGTGCACAGGATGAATTGCGCAGAAAACATCTTATTATTATGATATACAGTCGTGAACAAAATTTTATTTGTGGGTTTGTTCGCATATCATCATTGTCACTGATAGATTGGTAGATAGTTAACCCATTGACTACGAGATTCTGTAAATCTCCATAGACTTTGTACAGGGCCCATCCGGTTCCCGTAAGCAACGGGTTAAACAGATAGATGGATAGATAGATAGACAGACAGGCGTAGATAGATAGATAGACATAGATAGATAGATAGACAGAGATAGATAGATAGATAGATAGATAGATGGATAGATAGATAGATGGATAGATAGATACATGTAGATATAACAAATTAGGATCGATAGATAAGATATACAGATAGATACAATGTACATGTGGGTGGATGGATTGACAGATGGACACAAATACATAGATGGATAGATAGACAGATAGATATATGGAGATATACAGACAGACATGTAGATAAATAGATGGATGCATAGATAAATGGATAGATGGGTAGATACATGTATATATAGATGGATAGATACTTGATAGATATACATGTATATACAGATAGGTAGGTAGATAGATAAATAGACAGATAGATAGATAGATAGATAGATGGATGTATAGATAATGCAGATAGATATATAGATAGGTAGATAGACAGACATATAGATAGATAGATAAATAGACATATAGATAGATAGATAGATAGATAGATAGATAAATAGATAGATAGATAGACAGATAGATAGATAGATAAATAGATAGATAGATAGATAGATAGATAGATAGATAGATAGATAGATAGATAGATAGATAGATAGATAGACAGATAGATACCCAGACTGATCGATAGATAGGCATATAAACAGACATACATGTCTACCAGGAATTGTAAAATTACAACATTTACAACCACATTACCGATCATAAAAATGTACAAATCACATCTTGTGAAAATATCAAAAATTAACATGTAACTGCAAGCTCTGCTTGCCGGTCAAATTGGGTATGGAGAAAACAAATGGAGCCACTCACACAGCCCCGGGAACCTACATGTACATGACCGATAATTAGGTTGTGGAATTGTGGAAGGTGTTGATGAACACGTTGGCATTCACGATGTAGAATATAATTGTGTAATTGTGTTATGCATGCAGGCGTTCATGGGTAAACAGCCCCGACATGCTTCCGTTGGAAAGCGATGTCTCAAAAAGTGGACCAAAATATTCTGGTTTCAGGAAATATCGATGGCTTTTTAGGTGGAAGAGTAGCGGTACGTGAAGTGTCTTGCTTTGGGCATCTGTAACACTCATCAGTCTTTAAGCGAGCACTTGACAAAAATCATGCCAATTACAAGAGGTATGTACTGTATGCAGTAAAACTAGTCTGTTTGTTCATTGAGAGAGTGAAGTGTTCTAAGAAGACTTCAGCATAAAAAAAAGACATTCTTGTGTGAATATAAGTACGCTACTTATTTTTTTTTCTGGAATTCTTCGATCTTCTACAGCAGAGCGACAACATTAATCAATACACTATTGTTGACCCTTTTCTTCTACCACATTATAGGGAGGTTCCTGTACAGGCTAAATCAAATATTAACTATTCAACATGAGCTGTACGTGCAATAACATTTAAGAATCATATGAAAGATTATTTTAATCATGTTTTTTTTTAATCATACGCATCGATTCCACACAATAAGCCTTTGTTTTAGGGCTCTGTTTTTTTCTGGGATGCACTGTATAATACACATACCAACTTAAAGAACATCAAGCAAAAAACAAGACGCATTAATAAATGAAGAATACATGTAAGTACAAACTTGGAGGTACATGTAAAATGAAGGAGACCCCCCCCCATAATAATCCCTACTGTACCAGCGAATCACAAACTTACTACCATGGTGTATACACCCCAAATGACAAGTAAACAATGCATATGGACATAGAGTAACCTCATGGCAATTGACACAACTGCCCCACCCCCATCAGCATTCTAATGTTTTCCCCCTCCCCAATAACACAGAATGCTGTTATGCCACTGAGGAATGTATTACATGCTGTTGACACACCTTCGACAAATTCCCCATCATTCTTTGCGAATCTGACGACGGACGCTCCCACGAATCCACGCTCTGCTCATGTAGGCCAAGTATGCAAAAAACATATTACGGAGTCGCGAGATGAGCGTAAGTAAAGCCAGGAGTCAAAAGTGAATGATTAAATATCACATTTACATGTCAAATTAAAGGTGTATATCTATATGTGCATACAATTGCAAGTCTCCCAACGTAAATTAATACAGGCCAATTCTCCACAGAATTTCCATGAGGCAATTTCGTAGGAGCTATGCATTTAAGCGAGATGTATTTTTATACAATATGAATTACATCTAACAATCGTGCTGCCGGATAGAGCCCTACATATTAGCGTCAGGTACATGTATTAAGCTTGTAATCTGAAAAGCTTATACAGTTCAAAATGCTGATTGTGCAGAATTTGATTTACTTGTTAAAGATTTGCTTGAATTACCACCTGAATGACACTGCAAATGTAATTGTACCAACATTGAATTGAAATCTAAATTCTTTTCTGACTGAGCAAGCTCCTTTGCTAGATTTGTTTGGCACCCAACTGCGTATAATGCAATTACAGGTAGTCATTTGACACATGGAAAAATTCACATATTTCAATATATCAAATTGTAAAACATAATTGTTTTTGAAGGGATTCCTTTTCTCTCTCATTTTCAAAGATTTTCTTGAAGATGAGGGATGAGGAAATTAGACCAGGGCTACCACTCAAAATTTTAATTTCCCCCTACGCCACATGCGTATTTTCCCCTACGGACACTACTTTTCCCCTATGCCCCAACAGGCCAATTTTTCCCTATATGGAGCTTATGTTTTCCCCTACAAAAATCCACTTTTCCCCTGCGAAGGTACGTTTCCCCCTACAAAATAACCTTAGTAAATGCAAGAGATTTATTTTAATTGAGAAATTTGACATTGCAATCACCTCGATACTGCGGCATGTGCGCGTTACGGTTTTCGTAATTATACGATATGGTGACCAACTTGGACAATGATTTACCCAAATTATGTCTACAGACGAATATATATGGGAGTTCGTAGAAAAGCTTTGAGGATTTGAGACTATTTTTTTGAAAATTGTCAAAATTCCCTACAAATCATCACAAATCCCTACTTTCCCCTACGGAAGGTCATTTTTCCTGTAGGGATTCCCTACTCCCTACGGTTGGCTAAAATTCCCTACGGTAGGGATTTTCCCCTACGAGTGGCAGCCTTGAATTAGACAAACAAAATGAAGGTAGAGTCTTAAATTTGTGTTGTTGTTTTTTTCAGACATTGACATATTGGGCTACTTTTGAGTGCAGTGTCACGTTTAACCGTTTGGGAATGAGAGGCTGGTACACAATGCACACTCAGGGATGACAGGCTTCCACAGAAACCAAGAAAATATGCTAAACTTTTCAGTCAAGCTTACAATTAGAGCTACAGCTTGTTTTGCGGAATGCCTCTGTCACAAAAAGGACTAGGGTGTTTACAAGGTGATGTTATTCTATACATTTACAGATTATCGGTTCAAGTTCAGTTGAGCATTTTATTCAGAGTCATTACAATATAGCAGGTAAAGGATTTAATTTATCATACAACATAGAGCTAGCTCCTTGATTACAGCAAAAAAGCCAAAATTCTGCAAAACAAAAGAAACACTGTGATATTTCTTCAAATAGTACCATGTGATCCCAGTAGTGGCATTTTTGGGGAGGGGGTAGGTGGTGGCCACCTATGGGTCAGATATGTTGGGTTTAAGGTGAAAGGACAAATTGGGAAGAATATTGCCCGTGGTATCTTAATCCTTGTAGTGTTTTACATCATTAAATCTTTTGGGTTGGGTGACGGATACCTCCATGGGACACAAGAAATTTGAATGAATGAGTCCATTTCCCCCTACTCCCATCCCCTGGCCCTATATGGCTATGCTCCTGGCTATCATATTGCCACAGATGACTGTTTGTTTGTTGGTTCCCTTTAAATGATCACTTCTATCCCTGCAGACTTGAATGTGAAAAGGCAATCTGAAATCCACAATTACTCAGGTACTTGATCACTTTTTTTTCTTTTCATTTCAGCCACATACATTCATTTCTCAAATTGCAAGTGTGCATTGTACATCTGAATGTCGATAAATTACTTTGTGTAAATGGTTAGAGTAGGTGAAGTCTGCAAAAGACATTACATCTTCATGGTAATTTGTAGAATTTTCAGTATTCTATTGTATAGGCCATCAATGGCCTTAAGGACTAGTGGTTAGAGTGTTCGCCTAACAATCAGAAGCTTGCATTTTCGGGCCCCGGCTCAAAGACTTTTAAAACCATTTCATTCAGCTTTCTAGCCAGGGGCTCGGCATTCTAGAAAAGATAGGGTAATAATAACATTTATGTTAGACAGGGCCCGCTGGTACAACAGTCTATTTGACTGAAGTGGCTACCCTGGGTAAATAAGATGTTAATATTAATTACTACTATTATTGTTATTATTATTACTATTACTGTTAATGTTGATGTTATTATATTATTATGATTATGATTATTATCATCAGTAGTAGTAGTAGATTTAACCTGGTTTCAATCCGTCACATCTCCATTAGATGTAAACATACTCCTTGTAAATATCTATTGGTGAAAGAAAACATCCCTGCTTAGATGCCTACAACATGAATTGACATATAGCAATTCAAAACTCTTTTCACTTTAAATAATTTATTTCTTTTATCGCTGATCATTATATAAGTCGATTTTTTGGGCCCAGTTGTTTTTTCGCCATATTCTTTTTTCTCACTATTCAACAAAGCTTTATTTTTGCATAAAAGTAAGTATACCCGGAGAAATTCTATTTCAAACAAGGAGCTTTCACCCTGTCATGAAAATCTAGTTACGAGAAAACCACTGTCAAAGTGCAGGGTCCGTTTAAAATGCGAAACCGCGATCGTGCTGAAATTCTGATAAAACCGAGGGTAAAAACTCCCTAGCAACAGTACGTTTGCATTGCTCATCATTCTTGAAATTTTGCATTTGGAATTTATAGGTTTGTAGAAAGTACTATTTTCAGTTTGAACGAATTTGGTAAGATTTTTAATGCTGCGGTTTGGTGTTTACCAAAAATACATTGGGTTCTTAACCATCTGCGTTATTTCCGCTCGGTGCATGTACCTTGCGATGCGGGTCACAGGTGACCATGGACGCCAGACACTTGGGGGATCTTAGGCTGAGAGATTTGACACAATAAATTTCCACAAGTAGCAATTGCTTGTTAGTCGACTGTTCATACTAATTTGCAAAGTTCGGGATTAAATAAACTGAGATTCTCAAGGGACACAATAACTTCTTATTGTCTGCTATATCGCTATTCAATTGATGAATAACTGCACCAGAAGTCGAGAGTACGCGCAAGAATTAGGGCCCCCTATAATTAACTCGCCAACAGACATGACAGGGACCCGCTTTGCATAGTTATGATTCTGTCCTCTTTGACGGCCCTACGTGTTTAAGTGCCTATTCAACTAGGTTGAGCCAGCTTTTATGCATACGTAACAAAAGAACAAAAGAACCTGTGAAAGTTTTAATTGATTGTGCACATACTTGGTGCACTAGTGGGGATTACAAATTACATGAATAATGAAAACGTGCATGTCTTAACTCTAAACCCACCAGGTTACAAATTCTCTGGCGCAGCTAATACCTTCTCACGCTGCATTGCCATTTTGTACTTACTCTTTTGATTTAATATTCACGCAAAATATTGTGAATCTAATGTTTGCAGATTAAAATGTCAAAAAAATCGGAAACTGCAAACAAATCGAGAATATGACAAATCAAGTTCAAGTTAAGGATAGCTTGTCAGTTTGCACGTTTGTAAAAAAAATGGAATCACATCAATCACGATACGTCATGTGACACAGCTCAGCCAATGAGCAGCCGTCTTGCGTTGCTAGGGGCGCGGCCTACCTGACTCGGATTCTCTGTGTGTGTGTTTTTTTTTCGCGAGGTCGAATGGAAGGCTCTCAGAAAAACGTTAATATTACCCCTTTCCCGTGAATATTTTGATCTGAAACTTTCACAGAACATTAAAGAGACTTTGAAGATTTGATTTCAGTCAAAAAAATAATTTTGAGAAATTTGACCTGTTCCGACAATTTTGCTCATTTTCTCCAAATCGTCCGTTGCGACTTGTGGCTCCTTTTGGCGTGACGGGTCACATATGTACATATTATAGGTCTTTAAGTTTATATGCGAGTGGAATCATTTTCGTTGTCTCTCCCATGTTGTCACGTCTTTCAATGAAATAAGCTTAAGTTTTATATCTGAGTTTCTATGTCACACATAGTTTATATCGGCATACGCGAAATTTATTCAAACGAAAATATGTGTGTTCTGTATATAAAACAATTCTAATTGCATCAGATTTTTACCACGTATGTAGACCAGCAGAGTCCACCAAATGGTGCACCAAATTTAGTGTATTTACATTTCCACCATTTGATGCACCATTTGGTGCGGCTCGGTGTAAAAATGTCAGAGGTAAAAATGTCAGAGGTAATAATGTCAGAGGTAAAAATGTCAGAGGTAAAAATGTCAGAGGTAAAAATGTCAGGGGTAAAAATGTCAGAGGTAAAAATGTCAGGGGTAATAATGTCAGAGGTAATAAAGTCAGAGGTAAAAATGTCAGAGGTAATGTCAGAGGTAAAAATGTCAGTTTAATAAAACTAAAGAAACTCACATACATGTACAGACACACACAATTTTGTTCCCTTCCTTTGTTTTGGGTATCCCAGAACTCACAAGTAAAAAAGGAATGAAGTCGTCATTAAACTCTACATGGTTTCTGTACCCGCTAGGTTTATAGTAGGAGTACAGACATAACCAACTCCTTTGCAACCTCACTGTTCTTTCGGACCACTTCAATGTATTAACTTTCGCTTCAAGTTCAGTGATCTATACACTTCAATTTTTTTTTAATCCCCTTATCAACTTATCACCTCCATTGTCCTCTCAATGTAATATCGAACTTGTAGCACACCTAACATCAGAATTA
>JZLH01S0261665.1:19701-30031 GCA_001188425.1 Eucidaris tribuloides | reverse complement strand
GGATTCTCTGTGTGTGTGTGTTTTTTTTCGTGAGGTCGAATGGAAGGCTCTCAGAAAAACGTTAATATTACCCCTTTCCCGTGAATATTTTGATCTGAAACTTTTACAGGACATTAAAGAGACTTTGAAGATTTGATTTCAGTCAAAAAAATAATTTTGAGAAATTTGACCTGTTCCGACAATTTTGCTCATTTTCTCCAAATCGTCCGTTGCGACTTGTGGCTCCTTTTGGCGTGACGGGTCACATATTTCTACATTCTGAGATATCAACATAGTCACTGCTATACTATCACATACTGTGGGTATTTACAAACACCAAACCATTTTACATTCTAGACATAATTTTGCTGGTGACCCACTGGCAGATATATACAAAACCTTACTGAACCAATGGATGCAGCGAATTTACTAATGTACCTTTCCAAATTCCATCAAAATGATTGAAAGTTCATATCAGATCTGGGGCACACAAACACTAGCACGCATGAATGAAACCTACACATTTCTGGCCTGCATGTTTAGCATGCCAGAGAGCAGATCCATTTCCAAACTCACAAGGTGAGATTCCATGGTGAATTACAATCTGGTGTGTAGGCACATGAATGGCAAATATTAGATTTTCTAGGAGGGGTGGGGATAGGAGGGGATAGTAATGGGAGAGGGGAGAAGTGAGGGGTAGCACATGAGGGGAAAAAAGTGTGATATAAACATGGATCAAAGAAAGGTTAGGCTTATTAGTTGTGAAAGTTATCTAGAATTAGAAATGTTTTGTGTTAGAGCTCAAGTATACTGTAGTTTAGGGTCTGTCTAGAAACTCAAGAGGAGAAAATGTCATTTTCACCATTTACCAAAACTATACACTATACCTAAAATGCACAATGATTCTAAAAAAAACCCCAGATGTCATTAGTGGAATTAAAATAAATATTTAGCATATCTTTTCTACAAATGTTGAGTGATCAATCATATATTCTTTTGAGTGGCAGACTTACAAAATGATGTATGAAGTAAGTTTCAGTAAATGACCACCGAAATGAACCAAGTGCTACATAAATGAGAAACTGAATTATCAAAAAAAATTGATGATTACCAACCCTTGCATAAAAATAGATCAACCTTGTCTGTGTGAATAAGACAAATTAAATATAATAATAATAATAATAATAAACATAAATTTATATAGCGCAGCTACTATCTGTATATATTCAGCTGCGCTGGTTCTGAACTCCTGTCTACTTAATTATACGCAAAATACATGTACATGTGTATATATTAACAGAACAAATATGATTTTAACCTACATTTGAAGATATTTAAGGAGGGTGAGCTACGAATTTCAATAGGCAAGCTATTCCAAAGTTTTGGGGCGGCAATGGCAAATGCACGGTCCCCGAGAGTGATTTTGGTTTTGCCATGGGGAATTTGAAGTAACAATGTATCCGTGAAACTGCGCAGGCTATGACTGTGAGACTGGACTTTGCGTTGAAGCAGTTCTGTTATGTAACTAGGAGCCTGGCCACATAAGGATTTATACACAATTAACAGAATTTTGAAGGAGATTCTTTGACATATTGGCAACCAATGGAGTTCTCTAAGAAGAGGTGCAGTTGAAGTAAATTTTGATTGACAGTATACAAGTCTTGCACATGCATTTTGGACTCTCTGTAGCCTACAGATAAGAAGACACACTTATTGTTATTACATGTATAACCTTGCAGCATACAACTACAGATCATGTTTACCCACGCAGGGTATAACTACAGATGCAACTTATATATGTAATATAAATGCACAACCTCGAAAGTAGAAGATGTGCACAATTCATGAAACGGCAGAAATATCATGAATTACTGCAGAGATCAATGCTGCATCAAGGAATCAATTTGATCACCACTGCTTCTTGAAGTTTAAAGACAACACTATAACACATTTTACAGATATCAAATTTCAAATACCAACACAAAATGTACCACGTATCACCCTGCATGAGGAATTTCAAGAATGTGGCAACATAGCGATAACATGCTTCCCAGCAAATGTGTGTTGACATTGACCGAAATGCTGAAAGATTACATTGCTTAAATTGGATTAAACATTGAGGTATATGGCCATGATCACTGCAAGAACAGACTCATGTCGCTCACAAGAATTCCGCGATTGGGGGAAAAGAAATCCATACTCAGAGACAATGGCAGCCTATACATGTACATCGAAGAATGCATCTTTTTTTCCAGAAAGCAGGGACATCCGTTGATTACGCATCAGCGATCGAGCCGAGGCTGTCACCTCCACAGATTAACAGCTGCAGATGAAGAAACAAATCACGCAAAACTCCACTTAGTGCTGTTGAAGGGACTTCATCAATTAATACATCACGAAAGCTGAACATCAAAATATGCAGAAAATGCAAACTCCACCGATATGACGAGATAATAATCACATTCTTCCTTCCGTACGCACTGACTGAAACGAGCTCCGACGCACTGAAAATGCACGAATGTGATTGAACATTCGGGGGGACAAAAGCATTCCATGGGGCTGATGTATACTATGTCGCACCTGTTTGCCTGCGAGATGCATTAGCTTCTTGTCAGGACTTTGCATAAAATTGGTGCAAATCAGGAGAGCAGAGACGGTATTTAACGTTAATTGGTGCTTTGATCACCGGTTTGTCGTCAAAAAAAGTGCAAACGCGTCATCGATCTTCGTTGTTTAAAAAATCCACATTTGTGGGGAATATATGCATACCACCGTCTTGAGCCACGGACTGGGTGAGGAAAAAAATGGCGGTGTTAGCCTAGATAAAACCCTCTCAAATCTCAGTGACTTCTGATATATCGGAGCAAAAGCAGTTCCCCTGAAATGAACACGTAGGGATGAGAGATCGGGCATGTACGAGGCTTTTGATATTGCACGGGTGTTGAAATGGTTGGCCTGAGAAAGCCCGCGATCTTTGCTGTTTGTATGGGAGGCTTAGATCAACATAGGCTATGCAATACAGAATTTACCAAGCCCTCAGGTTATAGAAAGAAAGGGGGAATCATATTTGTTCATGTAAATGTACATGTACAGCTCAAAAAAGAGCTGAAGGGGGGGGGGGAATCTGTAAGTTAGAGGTCAGTGACATGAAATTCACATATTTGTCTTTGTTTCTGTTGTGTTTTGCCATTGCATTATTTCAGTTGATGCCATTTTAATCATAATATTTATATTGCACTTTTAATTGTAAAAATTTAATATATTCATAAAATTTACAGCATTACATTTTCTATCCATTAACTTATTTGTTCCCCCATATACAAACAAATCTGTGAAAATCTTTTCCTGTGAGGATGGTGTTTACAAATGTACAATCGAGGCTCCACACTAACATTTTTGACTGGTTGCCCGATTGGGATAACAAACTTTTTGTCTTGATGTATATACTTGCTTGAAATTTGTTTTTACTTTTGAGTGAACAAAATGCTTGTTAATTGTGTTACAGTGTACTTTATATATTTTAGATACTTTCTCCTTGTCAAAAGTGTTTTCACAGATTATACGCAGTTAGAATTTACACCAAATTGAAACTGAAGTGAAAAACACAAGTCTTTAATACTCTCTTGATTTTAGAGTTGAAAATTTTCACTTGCCCGAATTACTATGTATTTTCACTTGCCCAGAAATAAAATCGACTTGCCCCGGGCAAGCGGGCAAGTGGGCAAGCTGGCAAGTTCTAGTGCCCAGCCCACTCAACACACCGACACACTTAAACTCAGTTACCCAAATGAGAATTTCTCTCACACAGTAATGCAGATTCAGTGGATCTAGGACACTTGTGGAAACCAAACATTGAAACTTTGAGCAAACTTTTATTGGTTGAGCTATTCAAGAGATATAGTGTTTCAAAACCTCAAATAAATCTGTATGTCGCCCTCTGTTGATGGCATCAAGTCTGGGAAGTCATACCAATACAACTCTTCAATGACTTTGAATAAAACTTTCATTTATTTTCATTTCCTGGGCTAGTACCTTGATGTAGTATCTTGTAAAAGGCATAAAGATTCATCTTATCCCCCACATACCAGAGAAAGCAGAAAAAGTATATTTTTTTAATAGTTTTTCATGAAAAATTAAAATTTGTGAAAATTCATGTACAAAGACAAGGAGAGTTGATCTGGTGTGACATCATAGACATGGAGTGACATACAAATTTATTGTATCTCTTGAATGGCTTGTCCCAATTTGCTCTAATGTCATTGGAATAATAGCACAAAATTGCATTTTTTTCATGCCACCAACTTGTTGCTATCCGACTGCCAATATTTCACCACCTATGGTGTTTTTATTCCTCTATCAGAAGTTATATGCAGTCTACACTAGTCAACCCATCTCTTTTTACCATGGAGTTACAATGTTCATGAATTTTCTTTGAACGATATTCGAGGCCGCCACTCGAAAATATTCAGCGTATGCTTTTAACAGGATCTCACTCACAAATGGCCAGACAATAGTCTTCCAGCCACTTTCAAAGGAAGAAATGCTTAACCCCTTGGGGACGACGGGCTTGTACAGAAGCCCAGCACATGGCAAATTCAGAGACGACTGGCTTCCTAACCCCAGAAAATGTTCTAACCTTTTCACCCAAACTGAGATTATATTACCTACAAATGACTCTGTACCATTAAATATGCATTATGTCCTGAATAAATGAAGAAAATCGTTTCTGGGTGTGAGATGCACTGGGCTTCTGTACAAGCCCGTCGTCCCCAAAGGGTTAAATAATAATTACCTTTGCTTCAAACAAACGCAAACGACTGAGTGAGCACATAATGCTAGTTGGAAACAAATCTCTTAAAAACCTCCTTGTTTCTCCTATCATTCCAATACATACTGAAATAATCAAATTTAGCAAATAATGGCTTAACCAAGCAACAACTACATTAAAGTTTACTGCGGTTAAAGTTTTGGACCATATGTTTCAAAGTTTAAAATGTCAGAAATTCAAGAGTACCAGTACCTCAGTTTCAAAAATTTCCTTGAAACCAATTCCCTAGCTACTCATTTGCTATCAGAGTATCTGCATCAAAGGTCGTTATCCATTCTTCCACAGGCCCCTTTTTCGAAGAATATTCATCTTCTGTACGATGTTCACAGCACATCAATAATACAAGCTGACAAACTAGCCACATTACAGGTTCTAACATGTTTGTGACTATATGACCACTCAATAAAATTATGCACATGGTGGTGATTTTTATGGGAAAGTAATAACCTTCGAAACATTTCCGAGAAAGGTGCCTTTGTATGCAAAATGAGCTCCGATGAAGGCAATGTTCTACAGGTCGTACTTATGTGAAGCAGATGAATTTGTGCTTACCGGAGGGCATATGAGGATATTTACCTCACTTATAATCATGTATTACATTCAAGATTACTGAGGCCGTTAACTTACAGTTCAAAGAATCCGTGACTCATTCGTATGATGAACTGCCAAGGGCATATTAAAGGTCCACTGTCATGACAGAATGAGAAATGCCCTCTTTTGACAGAAAGGGTGCACTACTGACACCCATAATGCAACACAAACAGGCATGACAGTGTGGAATAAATACATTTATTTTCCTCCAATAATCTGCACACTATGGCACTGCGACAGTCCATGTTCGTGAATATGTGCCTGAATTCAAAGACTACTGTAGTTCACATTCTCTCTGTGGTTGAGTTGACCCATGACAGTGGGCAGTGACATTATTGGGAGACATAAAAAATGCCTCTAGAACCAAACTAGTTGAAAGATATACATGTACCAATGAATACACCATCTGGAGCGTATCTCCTGGCTTGAAGGATTTTATCTTGAATATGTTTACTTATGCTGAATCAAGCATGAACATACTAGCATTGTGTTTCTCTCAAGCCCCAATAGAAATAGATTCCATAGAAAGATATACCAATGGATACACCATCTGGAGCATATCTCCTGGCTAACTTGAACCTATGCTGAATCAAGCTTGAACATACTAGCATTTCGTTCCTCTCAAGCCCCGATTGAAATAGATTCCATAGAAAGCTACACAAAAGATTTGTCCATCAGTCACAATGCATACTGGTGGAAGTTGTTTTAGAATGAGTCAACTTTTGACTACCGAATTTCCAAGGTACTCTCTAAAAAATAATGAGTGAAAATATTCACTCTTTGAGAAGTGAATTTCAGAAAAAAGTGAATTTGGAGTGAAAAGGTGTGTTTTCACTCATTTTGGAGTGACCTCAGGGATCACTCGAAGATTTTGAGTGATCCCTGAGGTCACTCCAAAATGAGTGATTTCGAGTGATCCCTGAAGTCACTCCAAAATGAGTGAAAAACACAACTTTTACTCCAAATTCACTCCCAAATTCAACTCTAAATTCATCTCTTTTCTAAATTCACTCCCAAAGAGTGAATATTTTCACTCATCTATTTTTTTAGAGAGATAGAATCCTGCATAGTTTACTTGATTCCTAGAATAGTTTTAACCAAATTTAAGACTACCTCCAATCATGTCATTTACCTTGCAGTGATATACAGGAAGTATTTACATTTTACACAAATACATGTACAATCCTTATGTAGCATTGTCATGTACATGTAGGTCATTAAAAGGTATTAGCTATGACCTCTAATAATTTCTTAAACAAATACATGAATGAAAATATCAAGAAAAATTCAACTTGGTAAATTAACCCTTGTCTTGCTTTATTCGCCAATTTGCACAGATCAGTAAATGAACTGAAAACAATGAGTAGGGATTTACTAATCCCTCTTAATCCTCTTATTCAATTCAATACCCTTCTCATAGATTCAGCAAGTCACTTAGACGTTCTATGCATGAAAGAACTGTGCATATTGTGCACAAATTGTAAATTCAATAAGAGACCTTAATTGAACCTGAACTTCCACAAGTTCACTTTAAAAATATGGCAAATAAAGGTTAAAGGTTAGTGACATGATTGGGAACACTTGAAAATGCCTCAAGAACCAAATGAGTTGAAATATATACCAAGTATACACTAGCAGGAGTGGATCTCCCACCTGGGAGGATTTGTCTGTAATTTGTTTACTTAAGGAGAATCAAGCATAAACATAGGAGTATCTTAATTTTATCCGGGGACGATAAAAATAAGCCACATAGAGAGCCACACAGCAGGTTTCCATGCTATGAGTGATATTGACATTGTTTATTTTAGAATGAGTCAACGTTTGACTACAAGATTTTCACAGGAGAATCCTTCCATAGTTAACTTGATTCTAGAGTAGTTTCAGCCCAAGTTGAGGACTACCCCCAATCATGTCATTTATCTTTAAAGGCCATACATCTCTTTTGTATGCAATTGACATTGTGTAAATACACTGGTGCATATAAGAAAATACCATTTAGGCATCACAGATTTATTACACTGGCATTCTAGAAGGGGTTCAGAATGCCTTATCTTTTAAGCCCCCATTCTGGCCCCAGCGGGAATGCCTCTATTCCATCACCATTCCCAGAACACGGGCTTAAAAGCCTATCCATTCTAGCCGCGTTCGACATGCCCCCATTCCAGGATCATTCCCAGAATGCCAGCTTAAAAAGCCTATTGTTCCCTACACAATAGCGCCAATGTCATTGTCCTCCTAAACCATTGAACCGTGAAACACATTAGAATTTGCATATTAGCGGATTTAATCCGTGCATTCCAGGGCTATTCTCAGGGCATTCCAGAATGCCCCATTTAATCCTCTCTCAGTGATGAATAGAGGTTTAATTGGCCCATTCCCGACGCATGCAGAATGCCAGATATTTTTAATCGCCCCATTCCCGGCGCGACGAGAATGCTACCGTGCCCGGAATATGGTAGGCATGCGATCGGGAATGCTAGTATTCTGGGAATTGCCCAGAATGCCAGTGTAATAAATCTGTGATGCCTTAAGAACCTTTAGCAAAATATCGGAACTAGAAATTCAGCTCTGTTGGAATTATAGTCACTGTTAGATTTTGAACTGAATTATTGAATAGCATTAGGCCTATATACCAAAATTTTAGACCCTTGACCTGTATGGGTGTTTATCACGTATGATATTGTCGGTTGTCCGGCAGAAGGGCCTTAGCATATGTTTCCGGCAGAAGGGCCTTAACAGTTAATGTTCTCTAATATGGGAAATAGTGCCTTATTTGATATTTGCACATGAAGGACTGACAGAAAGATTTAAAAATATCACACTACTTTGATTTCATGTGAAAAGAGCTAATGGTTTTCAAGATGAGACAGTTTAGTGTTAAGGCCCTTCTGCCCGACAACCAATGATATGTTTCTTGACACATGACAAATGTCATGCAATAGTCTCATGCAGATTAGTATCCATAGACCAATGGGCGATATTGAATGGACTCAGTTCAGTGAGCCTTACAGACTAAGACAGTCAGTGTTTTGTGCATTTTTCAAATTCGAGATAATTACTAATCTTCAAATGTGACAAGTCCTTCCCAGGTAGCCTAAAGGCAAAAATGAGGTTTTGTTGTGATTTGATATGGAGGGCTGGAAAAGAGATCGATCCTGTAAGTTTAAATCCAGGCTACCCCATTACTGGTGCCTCTAAATAACAAACACACCAGGACTCCTTATATGCCACATCTGACATAAGCATGTGGTGCTTTTTTCAGAAATATCAAAGTATAATTGTTATTCCTTTAGCAGAATATTTGCTTTCTTATATGCGTAATCAAGGAATTAGCTCTATGATGAATAATAAATCAAATCCTTGCTCAGATTTAATTTTACTGACCCAACTCAGACCTCCCCCCCCCCAAAAAAAACTCAACTTTACTTGATCCTACATGTAGTATAACCTACACTTATTTTATTCTGGGCAGCGGCACTATACCACCATTTAATCATTCAATGCTGGGGGAGAACAATGCCTGAATACCTGTGAATCACCTCTTTGCTTCCCAGGTCAATTATAAAATGAAATGAAATGATTAAAGTAGAATAATCTGAAACAAAATCAAACGACAAATAAATATAGCTGGTTGCAGGTAAAATTTAAGTAAAATTTGTTGACATCCCTTGGTGTACAGAAAGCCAAAAGAGCATAGAGTTTATTGAATCATGACTACACTTGGATGCTCTACATTAACCACATTATTCTGTCATGATATGTAAAGATTTGTTCCCCTTGAGTTATGCGTGTACGAAAATAGCTGCACAAGTGCACGTAACGATCTCTTGAACAAGATCTCATTTCATAGAAACGTCTGCTCACCTCAGCAAAGTGGTTGCATGGGGTCTCTTTTACGGGAACAAATTAGGTCTTTTGTGGTGACTTGATTATTGTCTTAAAGGGGGAAAGGACCAACATAAAAAAACAATACCCACAAAATCCCAACTATTTTCATGTGAAGAACACCACACATTATATCATGATCTGCAAAAATTAGTTTTGAATAATGTCCCTACACACGCAAAAGAGTGGATTTTGGTACAAATTTTTTAATGTTTTCTGCTATGAAATCCTCTCCCAGTCAATTATTTTTAGTTATTCAATCGAAAAATTTATTTCATGATACATATATAGTACACGTAAACATTCTCATTATGCCAGTTACTAAGCGCTCATAGATTGTAATGAACACAGTCCTGTCATGCATTCAGTATATGCACGCTTTTAACGGGTGATCCAACATTTGCTCCGGCGACAGTTGCTCCAGTGACAAAAGTGAGCTTTCGTTTTTCAACGGACGAACTCAAGAACAATAATCCGATACCAAGATCGATCTGCGCATGCGCCACCCCCCCCCCCCCCCCCCCCCGCCCATAGCACTGTTCGTGTTAAAAATCTAGAACGGGTTTTGGAAAATTTTTCGTTCACGACGAATTGAGGACAGCAGCCAATCAGCGCCCATGCAGATGATGTCAGTGCAAGTCGCAGCACGTGCGAAGGCTGCTGACGTCACACACCGTCGCTCGTTCTCCGTTCTACATTTTGCGAAACTGCCTGTGGAAGGACCACGGACGAACGGCCAGCTTGATTGCTCACTGTCCTCATTTTCGTCTGTGGTGGTAAAACGAAAGCTCACTAATATCTCAAAAGACAAACAGTTAGGGTTAGGGTCACCATTGTGTTTCCAGTTCAGAATAGGGTTAGGGTTAGAGTTTGGGTTAGGGTTAGTGTTTGGGTTAGGGTTTGTTTAGGGTTAGGGTTGAGATCATGAAATAATCGTCGGATCAACTGTCGTCAGAGCAAGTGTCGAACATTCTTTCAACGATATGATGGCATACACCCCCCCCCCCCCCAGGTCTGGTCATCTCAAACTTTGTGTGGCCAACAAAG
>JZLH01S0261648.1:16905-28536 GCA_001188425.1 Eucidaris tribuloides | reverse complement strand
TGGGGAATCATGCGGCTCAATTTCTTTTAACTGCGGTAAATGTTAGCCAATACCTTTAATGTCGGTATTACAATTGCTCTCATTAACACCCGGGGAGGGGGGGAGAGAAACACCCCCCTATTGGTCAGGAATCTGTCGGGTCATTTGCAATTGTGTGAAGTTAAGTAAAAGAGGACCACCCCCTCCTTTTTTGTGCACTTGTAGACCGTCAGATATACGAATGACTCCGTCGGGTGAAATGAGGACCTTTTGATCCTTTTTCTTTTTCCCCTTTTCCCGTTTACTTATCGGGTGTAGGCGAAGGATTATGTCGGGTACAAACCTGTTTACACCCTACCCCAATTGAAAACGTTCTAGCGCCGCCCCTTAACACCATCGTCAACATTCCTCCCTGTCAATTACCTGGAACCGCCACGCCTCCTCCTGTATCGCGCTCTGCTTTCCGATCGCCATTCTAAGATTAGAATCCTTTCTCAAAGTGTAGATCGTTCCTCCTCCTTCATGAACGCTCTTCTCAGTAACATCCCGATCAGTAACTTGAGGCAGCGATACAGATTCTTCCCAGTGTGTCATGTTGGCTGCAAGTTTGTCGCCAGTGCGTTGTCCTTGGTTGGATGTGATCGCAGGAAGAACTACCTTCGTGTTGAATACCGACTGTGCACGGGCATGAGAAGACGGGGCGTCATTAATTTCAATAATATCAGCAGATTACGCTTTGATATTTTTTTTTATTGATCATGTTAATTACATAAATTTCGGTTTAACATCTTTCTGTAAAAAATAAAAGAATCGGGGGTTTGAAAAATTCCCAGATTCAATATCATTATCATAATCACTATCATCATCATTGTTATGTGATTACAATAACAATCTTTACTATTATTATTTTATTATTATTATTATTATTATTATTATTATTATTATTATTATTATTATTATTATTATTATTATTATTATTGTTATTATTATTATTATTATTATCATTATTGTTATTATTATTATTATTATTGCAATCATCACCATCATCATCATCGTCACCGTCACCGTCACCGCCGTCATCATCGTCACCCCGGCATCGTCACCACCACCACCACCACCATCATCATCATCATCATCATCATCATCATCATCATCATCATTGTCACCATTATCACCATTATCATCATCATCATCATCATCATTGTCACCATTATCACCATTATCATCATCATCATCATCATCATCATCATCATTGTCACCACTATCCCCATCACCACCATCACCATCATAATCATCATCATCAACATCAATATCATCATCATTATCATCATCATGAGCATGAAATAAGATGCGTCAAAACTGCTTAATCGTTTGCATTGTTTTAATTACCCTTTCTTCTCGGTATACTTTGGGAGATGTCACTGTCTGGATACTCTGTTTGGTGTCCTCCGGGATGGTGTCATCTTCGCTTGAAGAATCGTCGATACTGATATCACGAGCAGAGCCATCCACTACTGATTCTATTTGTATATAGTGCAAAAATATAGAAAACAAATTTAAAGCCCATTCCATAAAGTGAGGTGTAACATTTCGATGTTTTCAGGTTTTGTAACTGCATATTACATTCCAATAAAAACGAAAGGGTTCGCAAGGAAGTTCTGAATTTTGTCACAATATTTCCCCTAATTGGTGCTTATCAGACCCATTTTGATGTAAGAAACAACGTGTCTATAAACATCATTTGTCCGGAACGGTGCTGATGAGAACCTTTTGTTGGTCCAAGAGGTGCTCTTTAACATCGAAATGTGGTTCTGTTAATTGCTATTGTGAAAAAGTGAAGTGACTATAGAAAATGCAAATATCAAAACATGACCCGTCTTGCACCTTCCTGCTTTATTGTTCTTTCTGTCATGGACCGATACGTCCACAATATACATGTAATTCATCAAATGCAAACTATTCATTTTGAAAGACTTTATTGTTTTTTTATATCTGTAAAACTTTTGTTATTGTAAAATTTGATCTGTGTGCATGCAAGTACGGCGTTTCCGAATGATTAATACACTCTAAAAACTGAAATGTTATTTCAACATTTAAAAGGGCCGAGATGTGGCCACACATTCTAAATGTTGCATTTAACCTTTTATCCAGTCAGATTCAACATTTATACAGCTAGTTAAAAGGTCAAATGCAACATTAAGAAACTGAGGTCACTCCTCGGCCCCTTCAAATGTTGATTAAACATTTGATTTTTTTTTTAGTGTACGCCGCCGTTGGAAAACATGAGAAAGCCCTTACCTTCTTTTAATTTTCGGAGCGACGTAAGCCAGTCGATAACTTGATTTTCTTTAAAATGGATTCCAGACGAATCGTCCTCAACGACGATGTATCGGTGTCGTACCCGTCCGCTGCTCTCGACACTCTTCCATCGCCGGTTGCTATGGCAACATTGGAATGAGTAAAGTCAGAGGGACTACCATCTTCCACCAAGCTCCTGGCAGCTGATGATGATCCCCGCGTGTTCGGGCTGTCACGTGACCGCGCGTCTACGTCACGCAACAAGTGACAGCGCGCAATTTCTGTGTGCGCGTCAGATGCTCCACTGACCGGAGTACAAACAAGTGGCACCTGTCAGTGAAAGATTAAAAAAGGTCCATGTTCATTGAGCAAGCACACTTTATTTTGTACAATTTTGGGGTGGCCTTGAAACAAAGTATAGTAGTTAGCTTTTTGGACGTAATTTCTTCATCCAATCATTATCATCATCATCATCATCATCATCACCATCATCATCATAATCATCATCATCATCATCATCATGATTATTTATCACAAATTCCTTGTTATCTTCACACGAAGTAATTAGCTTCTTTTGTCATAACATGACAAGTTATAATAGAATTTTTAAACTCAAAGTAATCATGTAAAAACTGGAAAAAAAAGAAGTAGAGATGTTAAGCTTATTATCATGACAATCATTAATATATTTTTCTTGCTTATTCTTTTTTTTAACATAGTCTTGTGGTATTTCCTCATGCCGCCGTATACCAAATTAAGCCGGAAACAGATTATGGAAATTAAAGTAAAGGTAGCTTCATCGTAAATGGGGCGTAGTCACAGAGGGCAGAGGGGTGGATTCCCCCGACGATTTCAAAATATAGAAAATTTGGTGGTTTTCGCAGTGTAATTCAACAAATTAAGGGGGTGACTTTTCGCCCCCGAAGATATTACCTTGGTGCCGCCCCTGATGTACACAACTGGCGTAATGAGGCAAACTGTTTGGGGTTGGAATTCGGAAATGAACCTTCACACACAAACTTATCAATATAAACCTCTTTGTACCATGATTAAATTTCATTTAGGGTAAAGCAAACCTTTACTCCCCGGCTTCACCCTCCCCCCCCCCGAAAAAATATCTGACGCGAATGCTACTGTACGTACCTTGTTGCTCCGGGGGGAGGAAATACTTCGTAAACTCGATGTGCTCGATGATACGATATTGCGTGCTCTAATTCCACTCGAAGTGGGAGAAACTGGGAGGCGTTCCTTACCCATTGATGTTTTTCGAATTAGATAGTCGCAAGAAATCGCAGTTCAGTACAGTTACTGAAAAATTCGAGGAAATCAGCCGCCGATATTCGCGATAGGTATAGCTCGAAGCGTGCTCTGACTAAAGTGATGCAAATTAAACAGGGACGTTGCCCATGGCACCACAAAGACTGCGCGCATATACGCGCATGACATACATAATGACAGCCGCAGCGTGTGCGCGCAGTTTAGGGACCGTTGCGTCGGCTGAATAGGCTGTTCTAGGACAACTCTCCCGGAAGGCAACTTCCCCCCCCCCCCACGACGATCCCCGGTGGGCTCCCGGACGGGCCCCCCCCCCCCCCAACTCCTCGAGTTTTAACCATGACCGTTTCATCTGTCCACGGTGGGGGGTTGTTCTCCGGGGGAGTGGTCCTCGGGGGAAATGTCCTCCGGGTGTAGTTTCTCTGGTTGCCCTCTCCTCGGGAGGAGTGGTCCTCTGATTGGCGGCTTGGCATAATTCAATATTGATGACATCCACTTAATACAGATTGTATAATTATTCTTGATTTGCGTCAATTGGGGCCATATTAGTAACAAAATATTAATAGGCCTAACCCTTTTACCTTTTAACCTACGAGAGTAAGAGTCTTTTTAAAATGCACAAGTTTGAATTTAGAATTAATAATGTGTATATGTTTCTATTGTGATTATTGTTGAGTTGATTAGCATAATATCCCTACTATTTGCATGTAGATTATTGATTGAAGATCAATTTGATAAATTGATGCGGTGGCGTAAATCGGGGGGGGGGGGTGGGCTCTCGACTTTTAATGCGATCGAATATCGAATAATAGGTCGAATATAGGTTGGGGTTCTGGAGCAGGCTTGAACGAAAAAATGAGGGTCTCCTGAACGGGAACTCATATCTCAAAATGAGACAGCCCTAAATATGGGTGATATTCGTTTGGATTTAGAGATTTGCAGTTGGGGATATAAAATGCCAGACTTGTTTTCTTGGTATCAGGGCATTTGAATCATCTGTATACGGTACATGCGAAGATGCTTATTCCATTTTTTTTTTGGGGGGGGGGGGCAATGGTTTCACATGTGTGACTGCCGTCGCATGATAAGTCCTGTCAACGGGCAGGTGTGGATTGTATATATTTCTGGGACAACTGAATCCATTTAAACGTGGTTCAATTTTTGGTATTCTTTATCTTGTTCAGTTTGTATCGATTACTGTGATAATGAGGAGTGAACATAAATTGCACATCCACCTCTGCTGCCGATTTTTCTGTTGTGCAAAAAAGAATTGTAGTTAGAAAGTTGAAAGTTATCATAGTTTTGAAACCATGTTTCTTGGATGCAAATAACATGTGATTTAGATTCAGTTGTAGATATAAACCTATAATCATTCCCATGGGATGGCATCCCTTGTGCGTTCCATTGAAATACAATATACAATACGTGGATTAATGACATAATGAGTACACTATTCATTTGGGTGAAGTTCGTTTATGTCAACAGGGTTGGTGATTATTATTCAGACATATTTTTTTTGTGGCGTTAACAAGTTTGATTTTGTTAGATTTGGTAAATTGCACGTTAAAGTCATTAATAACCAAGGCCAGAAATGCTAGGAGTTGACTGGGGGTGAATTGAAAGTTTGTGGTTCTATTTTCACGGTGGGCGGAATTATTTGACCGTTAATCATTGGTGGGGCTTGTCCTTTTATTGCAGGGGCAACGCGAAACGTCAGTCTGAGGAGGGTTCTATATATTTTTTTATATGTTTACAAAATGGTGAAAGGGGGAAAAGAAGTTTAGAAATTAAATTAAACGTCAGTTTTTAAAGAAATATGTACGAAAAATGTCAAGATCTGGCAACAAAAGTCAATTCTGACTGATTGCCATTCAACAGCAACATCAACCTTTATTGTCATTGAGAGATTAGAGAAGGATTTAACGTTTCTGAGGCGTCTCGTACAATGGCGTGCTTCGTTGTCAGATTTTCTGGTCTTTCAGTCGTGACAGGCGGCGGAATTTCTACCTTCACATTTGAAGGGCCTTTTTCAGAAAGGGGCAGTTCGTTATTGGTTTGATGCAGCATTTGGAAAGCTTATAGTCCATTTACAAATCGATGTGCCTGGATTTGGCGAGCCTTTTTTAATTTTGCATTACTTTGGTTTCCTCCACATCGAATACATTTGTGGGTGATTTTTTTCGGTACAGTTATCGAAAGAATTTTTGTTAAAGACACTATATAACACTGTGGAAGACCCGTTTAAAAAATTGATGAACTTTACTATCTGACATACCTGACAGTGTTTGAATGGACAAATAAACACACTAGAACACAAAAGTTTGGACAGTTATGCTGTCACTAGTACAATATGTGCAGATACAAATTGGCACATTAATTTTATATCGGGCGATAGGAAATTCTGCAACACAGCAGTCTATGGAGAAAAGCTGGAATGGTCTCTCGACGATTTTCACTTTTTTAAAGCACTTAATACTTGTTATTACACTGCAATTTTTCAGGTGCTTCATTTTTAGACTGTATCAAAGACACTAGTAGCATGGGGAATCATGAGCTCAGATTTTTTAAACGGCAAACATTTGTTTAATTACAGTGCCTTTAACCACATCTCAATGAACTTTACATTGGGCAGCTCCATGGCCGAAACGCTGGCATATGAAGCATCGAAGAACGGGTGAGACATATACTGTTATAAATTTGTGTTAGTTATACATGTAGCCATTAAATTAGATGCAGGTTATGTGCTTGTGATGAAATCAACACTGAAATATTTTCACTGCCTGCTAAGCAGCTCTGGAATTCGCTAGAGAGTTCTTGGCTTACCTGAAATTTACCAGCAAACAATTTCTGGATGCCAGCAGTGGACTGCCTGGCTGTGTGTGTTAATCCCATTGTTCTTTGGAATGCCATTGACTGGGGCTTTGGTTGTAAACAAGTCTGATGGGGTAATTGTATTTTTGATCTATGACATAAATAGCACAGAATATTCAGGATTGATCTACATGTAGCCTTTTTGGTGTTTTCGAGAAATTAGATGATTCTAGATCAGGAGGGTTTTGATATAAACTATATAATGGGGGAAGATGAAGATAGCCAGAGTTTCTGTTATCTTATCTCAAGTCACATGTATGTGTTAATAGTAACCTGCATTTTAGAGTTTATCGTGACCTTAGCTTGACACACACACTTGTGGATTTATTTGAGAGTTTCTGTGTGTGGATAGTTACCTGCCTGCTACACTGTAGTGCTTATTAGATCATGCACCCTACTCTGTGGATTAATACTGGGATTCGGTGTCAGACCTGTCATCGTATAAAGTGAAGTTACTGTCAACATTGTTTTCATCTGGGATTTCTGCTACATTTTGCTACACTCTGCCACTGGGATTTATTCTCGTACCATTGGGACTTCTACTATTTGGGATCATTTTGGATCATCAGGACGGACTCTATTATTATTTGGATTACGCGTATGTCGACGTGTGGACTACCTCATTCACTTGCATTGGATATTTCAGTCAGCCAGAAGTGGTGATCGACACTACCGGTTAACATCTAGCATTGTGAGTAAATTAGTTTAATGTACATGTATCTTAAGAGATAATTCTGTGATTTGTGAAAGTTTGATTGTATGTCTTGATTTTAAAGGGGAAATACCCATATAATAAATAATACATAAATCAAATATTGGTGTCATTTTGTTTCATCTTTTCGGTTGTGAATTGATCGTAACACATACATGTTAACTTTATATAAGATTCGTATCCTAAGAACAGGTGTTTTTTTAGGGAGAGATTTGGATGTGAATGTCAGACAGATAGCCGTAGTGCGTTGGAGTGTGCCATTTACCTTTTTATGATTTGTTTAAACGCTATAAAACAAATACGTGTATGGCGCTATATATTGTAATTGTACCTTTTTGACAGTCTCTTCACATGATAAAATTTTTGTTCCGTTTCAAAATTCAATATGGTTTCCTCTGTTAAGGGACTGCGATTGCGACTCCTTTATTGGGGTTAGAAAAGGGTGTGCCAGCAGTTGTTTTGACATGCGCAGGCCCACGTTTGGTGGTTTCGGTTCGAAGTACTTGTTTGGGGGGGGGTTGCACTAGACAATAATAGATTTAAGATTTGGCGGTTCGCCTAACTCAGTCCACAAAGTTCTTGTAATTTTGTCGATCTGTTTTGCAGGGGAAATAGGGAATAGGGTTCATGGCAGTAGTCAAGGGCGTAGGCTGGGGGTTGCACTGGGTGCACGTGCACCCCCCCCCCCCGCAGAGCCATATGAGTTCCGCCCCTGGCAAGTAAAACGAAATTTGTACCACTTTTTCTGCTTCAATCGCCTGATTTACTCAAATTTAGTTCCACCTCCCTAAGATGTGCACCTCCCCATGTCATTTTAGTTCCACCTCCCCAAGATGTGCACCTCCCCGTGCCCAAACCAGCCTACGCCCTTGGTAGTTTTTTTTGTTTTCAATAGCTGTTATTAAGATTCACACGTTTTATTCTCTTGTCTCAAAGCATTGCGTTACACAATCCTTCATATATCAGCACCTTCGCTGTTCACATTTTTTATTCTCTTATCTCAAAGCATTACGTTACACAATCCTTCATATATCAGCACCTTCGCTGTGAAAATACTAAACACTTTTCTTTATAAAGACTTGAACACGTTTATCTTGAAATCATAAACACGTTTAGTTAGAAATTATGTGTATCACCTATATAATATCAAAAGTTGTGTTTATTTCCGGAACACTTCATAAACACTTGAACACAATCATTTCATAAACACTTTTAAGTATTTAGGTGTTGAAATTCATAAACGCATCAACAAACCTTTTTATCATAAACGTGTCAACAACATTTTTTTTTGGTGTAGACCTAAACACTTAAGTGTTTAGATGTTCATAAAACTGCTTGTTGATGCGTTTATGATTTTATATTAAACGTGTTCTAAGACAGTGTCTACGAAGTGTTCCAGTAATAAACACGAACGTATGACATCACAGGTGAAACACAGAATTTCTAACTCAACGGGTTTATGATTTTTCCGAATAAACGTGATCAAGTGTTCATAAAGTGTTGGAGAAAAGTGTTTATAAAAGTGTTTAGTATTTTTACAGCGTTGTTGGAAAATCGCCATCTCAAAATGAAATTCATTTTCGCGACTGGACTGCGAGCACCCCCCCCCCCCCGGCTGACCCATGATACGCCACTTAAAGGCATGGTATAATAATGTTTCCAGTTTAAAAACTCTGAGCTATATGATTCCCCATGCTGCTAGTGTCTTTGATACGGTCTAAAAATGAAGCCCTGAAAAAATTGCAGTGTAAAACAATCATTAAATGCTTTAAAAAAGTGAAAATCATTGAGAGACCATTCCAGCTTTTCTCCATAGACTGCTGTGTTGCAGAATTTCCTATCGGCTGATATAAAATTATTGTGCCAATTTGTATCTGCACATATTGTACTAGTGACAGCATGCCTATCCAAACTTTTGTGTTCTAGGGTGTTTATTTGTCCATTCCAACACTGTCAGATTATGTCACATAGCAAAATTCGACAATTTTTTTAAACGGGTCTTCTACAGTGTTATTCGGGGCGGGTGGGCAGTGGGGGGGCGCACTTGCCCCCCCCAAAAAGTTTGCGATAGCAAAAAAAATGCCCCTTTTTTTAAAACGAAATGTGTCCTTTGTGAAATGACGCATACCTTTTTTTCAAATGAAATGTGCCTTTGTGAATTGAGCTTTTTTTTAGGTCGTACTCATTTTTGTCGATATTGTCTTCTTTATATTCATTTTTTTTTTGCCCTAAACTGGGGCACGTATAGGCCTACAATAGACATAATTAGGCTTAAATTATATTCAACAAGCATTTTGTGGCCTCAAAAAGGGCATTTAGCATCTCCTCTTTAAATGTCCTCATGTGATAGCCAAAAAATTATGCCATGCTACTGTTTGCCCTCCCCCATTTTAATTTGAAGGACAAATGATGCTTTTTTAAAGTTGAATGTGCCTTATCTTGGTTTAAACCCATACTGAGTGCAGTGAAACCTTTATATTACGTACATTCGTCACTGGAAGTGATTTTCTTTTATTTTTGTTATTTGTTTTATTTATGTATTTTGCCTCTGAACTGTTCTGATGGGGCACATAAAAGAGAAAGAAAATACTTTTCAAATAGAGGCACATTATGTATCTAGCAAGGGGCATGGCCCCTCAATTGTTATAGAGCCGTCTGCGGTTGCCCCAAAAATTGGGCCCTCTCCAAATTTTTTTCTTTCGTGATTACACTGGCCCCTATTTTTATATACTTCTTCAAGTGAAAAAAAAATGTTTTTCGTCGGTTAACTTTCCTACGTCGCCTTTTCTTCTCTTCAACAAAGAAAATCACCTCGTAAGAGAAGAATGCCCCCTTTTCTTCAAGCTGAACTTTAAGTATTCGCAATGTGCAATCATGACTTTGTATATTTATTAACGGAACTAGTTATATTCATCTCTGGCCCTCACTAACGTATTTGCCTCAGTGATTCTTATGGATTTCATTTTGATTGTTCTTTCATCTTTAAACACACTGCCAAAAATTCTGAGTTATACTATTAGCACCAGAACAGACCACAAAGACGAGTTTTACAACTTAAAATTTCAATATTTTCTATAACCGCTCGCTCGCGAGAGTGATACATGTATATGTCATGATTTAAATGATCAGAAATCACACTTCATAAAGGTGCTCAAGTTAGCATTACCGTGACGAAACAACTATTCAAGTAGAAAAAGTTTTGATTATAGGACACATGTTCTTTATTTTTTTTAAATACTACAAAAATCAGTGCCTGTTTTAGGCCAGCAGAATAGACCACAAAACAAGTTTACATCTGAAAATTTCCATTTTTTCCAAAACGCTCGCTCGCGAGGTATATACATGGTACATTGTATATTTTATGTTTAAGATGATCAGAAATCACTTCAAAAAGTTTGCTCAAGTTTACATTTACTATTGAAAAACGGCTATTTCAAGCAGAAAAGTTTGATCATAGACAGATGTTCTTATCTTTTTAAAATACTACAAAAAATCAGTGCTGTAATTAGCGCACATAGACCACATTGGCGAGTTTTACACTTAACATTCTTTAATTTTTTCAAACCGGCTCGCTCGTCTACGCTCGCCCTCGCGGATTATGTGTTGGCTATAGTTTATGTTTCAAATCGGAAACCATTTATAAAAAACGTTGCGGTTCGACTTAGATTGCCGCTTAAAAACAGCATCTTCAAGCAATCAACCTATATCTATGGTGAAAAATATCTGCTTGCGCCAACTGCCCCTTTTCACATATAAGTGCCCTTTTTTTGGCTTTGCCCCCCCAAACGAAAATAGCGTTCCGGCCGCCCCTGCAAAGACTGCTCTTAATTTTACAGAAAACTCCAGACCGGTGAATCTATAGTCTTAGTGTTTCAGACTCACACCTTAGTTTAAGTTCCTGAACTGCTTAGAGATTGGGTGGGGACAGTCATAAAAATTAGTCTAATCATGCGACGCCAGTCACTGCCAGTACTACGGATAGAAGAAAAAACATCGCAGGTCTGGAACCGAGACTATTTGTTACCATTTGCCATGCGATGCAACACAAATAAATACAGAAATAGAAAATAGAGTTATACCTATTAGAGTCTTTAAACCCACCTTGGCATCTAAACTCAACCCGATGTTCACCTCGGATATCCACGACCAAACTCGGAAAGCGAACCAGCTTCCCAGAAACAAAATCTCATGTGAAACAATCTGCCAAAAATGGCAATATTATGGATCTTTCCTAAGCGTTTCAAAATGCCCGATACAAGATAACAAGTTCATGCATTTTATTATCCTCAACTGCAAATCCTTCTAAATGCCAAACGAATATCACCCTTATGTAGGGCTTGAAACAAGTCACCTCATTATGGGTCTAATATGGTAAGGAGATTTCAGGCCACATTCTGATGCACTTTTCAACCTAAAGACTTCCCTTATTAGTTCACTACAGAAACTAAAACATCCGTATTGAACCAAACAATTTAATTAGACGTAATATTTCCCAT
>JZLH01S0261648.1:0-12131 GCA_001188425.1 Eucidaris tribuloides | reverse complement strand
TTGAGCACAATAATTTGGCAAGGATGTTTCTGCAATAATTGACTAAATTCTGTGAGAAATGCGGTTGATCCGTCAAGTCATGCATGAGTGAGCACATATTAAAGGCAAAAAGTCACTTTTCAAAAGTCACAAGGGTCATTTGGGGGTTTTTTTGATGAAGAATTTTGACAAATTCTGTTTCTGGTGAATGATTAATCGCCTCTCTATGTTAATATCTATCCTTGATCCTCTCAACTTCCATTTGGCACTTTTGCAAATTATTACGCTTACGATGAAGGGCAATTAAAAAATTTTCCACCCTTCTCGATTTTAAATTGTACAATCTATTAAGTTATACTGCAAAAAATTTACAATCCGATTTTCACGCAAAATGTATCTTACTGTGTTGTACGACATAAGTAGGTGTTAAAAAAACCCATTTGACCCCATTGTTGAGTGAGCACATTTATAAATAAAGGAAAAAACTGTCATTATTACCATTATTTTGGCATAAGAGATGACTCATGTGACTTTGGAAAAGTGGCATTTTCACCTTTAATGATGGCTTATTCATGCATGACACACGACCAATCACATTTTCACACCAGAATATCAATGAGGTAGAACACTCTTGCCAAAATTATTTTGCACAACACTTGTTTTGTTTGAAAGTTATGTATGCTGAAAAAGGGGGTAGTACTTTTTTTTTATGGATTTAGTTTGGGCTGCGTATAATCTTCTTTCAGTATCTTGGTCGAAACCTGAAACGTACGTAAACAGAAGAATTACATGATCTTATTTAACATGTTCAAAAGATGGCACACGCTTTATTTAATTTATGTTTCTGCACATTTTACTAATTTTACCAATACATGTAAACGATAGACAGAAATAAGACATGTCAGGATATTCTTCTCCTTCTCGTCGTGCAGCGCAATCTTATGGTTTTTCTTCTTTATTTCCTTCTCTTCTCCTTCTTTTCTTGCGTCTTCAGTCTGTATCTTCTCTCTTTTACTTCTTTATTATCTTCTTCTTCTTTCTTCTTCTTTTCTCTTTCTTCTTCGTTTTCATCTTCTTTCTTCTTCATTTCATTCTTTCTCCTTTACGGTTGTTCATCTTCTTTCTTCTTCTTTTTTATCTTCTTTTCCTTCTTTTCTTCATATGTCATCTTCATTCTTCTTCTTTCTAGTTCTTATTCTCCTCTTCTTTCTTTTTTTCATCTATCTTATTCTTCTTTCTTCTCCTCATTCTTCTCTCTCTTTTCTTCTTGCTGCTATCTTCTCATTTCTTTCTTCTTTTTCTGCTTGTTTTCATCTTCTTCATTCTTTCTTCTTTATTACTTCTTTTCCTTCTTTTTCTTCATATATTTCCTTCTTTTTCTTTCTTCTTCTTTTCTCTCTCTTCTTTCTTCTTCTTCTTCTTTCTTCTTCTTCCTTTTCTTTCTTTTTTCTTCACTTCATTTTATTCTTCTCTTTCTCATTCTTCTCTTCATCATATTCTCTCTTGCTCTTCTTTTTTTCTTTTCTTCTTCTCTTTCTTCTTATTCTTCTTCTTCTTCTACTTGAATGAGAACCGTTAATTCAACTTTGACTAGATGGCATAACAACATAAACCGACATAAACATTAACATAATTATATAAATATATATGAATAAAACTGTTGTAACAGTGATAAGATATGACTACAAATGCATTCTCCTACTCCATTCAGATAAAGGGAGCTTGATGGATTTCACAGAATTCCTCATCATTGTGGCTAAAGTTCGCGAGCATGACGAAGAGAAAGATATCCTAGAAGTGTTCAACGTCTTTGACAAGACTGGAAAGGGTTTCTTAAGGTAAGTGCACAAGTTATTGTATTTCAAAATTATTGTTTAAAGAGAATACACAGTACCGGTTGATTACTTGCAGAATAACAACATTTTAATATCAACTGCTTTCAAACCTTCTGTGAACAGATGGTATTCTAAAATTGTCACTATAGTACAGGAGAGAGTAGTTGAAAACAACAGAACACTTCGTTTTGGACATATCTGTTACACAAATCCCCACTGCTGACAAAGTACCAACACAGAAATCTATATGTGGGACTATGTTAATTGTTGCCATACACACTGCAGCAACGGAGCCTACTCCGTCGGGTACTCAAACTGCCAATTCCTCAACTTTTTATTGCATATGAAGTGAATTAGTCCCACATTATAATGCAAATGTAATTTACTCTCAGCTGGAAAATATGGAAATGTGAAATTTTGATGAAAGATTTTCCATCATCAACCAGTACTGTGTATTCTCTCAACAACAGTGGGTTAAAAACAAAATCCCTTTTTTCAGATTAAAATAATTACTGAAGTGTAAGCTTTCAAAATATACATACTTTATTATGGGGTGCAAACAATTACTTTTGACTTAATTAAGCTTTAATTAGGTGAAATCGACCCTAAAATACACTGAAAAAACTTCTTCCAAAATCAAAATTGCATATAAATGTCATGTAAACAAATGTGACGAATTCTATCCTTGCTGAAATACAGGTTTCGCATTAAATCCCATTTTATCAGCATTAAGGTTTTTTAGATAAAAGAATGCTAAAACTCCAAAAAGTGTCATTCAAATTTCATGAAATTTTCAGAGAATGTTGCTGTAAGAAACAGATTAATGAGGAGTTTTAGGGGTTCCTGTAGTATCTACAGAACAATTTCAGTTCATGTGTATATTTGCCTTTGTTTTACAGATATGTTTTTTCAACATCAAGAAAGATTTTTTTAAGGGATCATTAGAATGTAACTTCATGTTCATACTCTGTAACTTTAATGTAAGGGGTACACCTCCTCACTTCTGATGAGTTGTGTTTGTAACATGAACATTTGAAAATCTTCATTTTTCAATCATCTTATAAAAAGGTTTCATTACAATTTTGTCTTCACTTTTATAGATGAGATATTATCATTTTTAGATTCATTGAAGTCTAAGCTTTTTAATGGTATAGGGTTTGTAGGTAGTGGCTTGTATAGTTCTTGAGATATTCTTATTTGGATCAATAGGTGCGCGACATGTTCAATTTACCCCACAGGCCGCCTTAAAGATTGTGTTTGGGATTTGCAAGTCCATTACTTCCCTTGATTATCAATCCGAAACAGTAGTTTAGTACTTACAAATTGTGTGTTGAAAGTTTGAGATCCATACGTCATGAATTTGTTGTTTTATGAGAAAAACTAATAACGATATGTAACCAGAATACTGTTCTTTTCACGAGTTTAAATTTTGCTCAAAGTGCGAATCGCGGATAATGTACGTTCGCATGACCAGCGGAGCACACTGATTGGTTAAACGGCTAAACTCCGCGCGACCTTCGGCTAACGGCTGATCGGACAATTTTGGAACAGCCTGTGCACGTTAACGTCACTGTATATTTTGAAGATTAAATGTCCAGATTTTCACAAAAACTACGTATTCTACCCAAAGGTTCTATGACAGGTGTTTATTTATACTAATCTTCACATTGTGAACGATTTGAGCTGATTTCATTAATTTTGCCGTTTTCTGACGTGCAAATCCCGCACTCAGTTTTTAAAGCTATCAGCACTGTCAACAACAAGATGCACGGGAAGTTGTACAAGGAATTTGAGTCAGATGTATGCCAAATGGTCAGTAAGGTGTGAGAATGTTTTTTTTCCTTCAAACCAAACATAAGTCAAATGAACAAACGATCGTTCGTGAGTGTCAATGTTATGACCAGGAAAGAAAAATGGCACGGTACAGACAAGAATTATGACATATTTATACAAATCCCAACTATTTACTCAGTTATTTGTTTGTAGGTATGCAGCATTTATCAGTAAAATATAGTCTAACATTTCATTATCCCTATATACATGGCCAAACTGAAACACTGTCATTATGTTTTTCCCCTTTCTGCGGATTAAATGATATGGATAATAGCTGAACATATCAAATACATGTAACTTGCATACACTATAGCAGGGCTTCTCAACCGGTGGGCCGCGACATTGGCCAAAAGTAAAATTAGGAAATAGATACAAAACATAAGATGTGTCTCATTTAACATGACCACAGTTTGGGTATATTCTGTTACATGTTAAACAGTTTCTGAAAGATTTATGTCAAACTTTGATATCTGAGCTACATAGTAGTGCTTAAATGGACAAATACACGGCTAGGATCCAAAAATTTGAAAAGTTATGTTGCCACTGGCAAGATATGTATTCATCCTTGAATTACTACGGCGATGGAGTATAAAATAGCCTACATCTACACACAGTAGTGACTGGGAGGAAATGGGCAAGGTGAATGCGGTCAACCTGACTTCTCATAGATCTTCACTTTTTATAACACTAAGATAATGATCATTTTGAAATACAATTTTTCAGGGCTTCGTTTTTAGACTTATCAAAGACACTTACATGTAGAGCATGGAGGATTACGCAGCTCACATCTTCTTTATAAACTGTGATCATGGTTAAGTTTTGCCAAGGTTGAACTTCGCAAGATTCGACGTGAAACAACTTTTTATTATAATCGCTTGTTATTCAAGATACAAAAATATACCCCTGCAATAATTTAGGCATCATTCATCACGAAGCTAGGTTTGTGAACTATTCATCAATAGTGACTGACACAATTCAAAATAATTGTCAAATCCTCATTTTCTGTTGGAAAGTGACTGCTCTCTGAAAAACGAGGCCCAAGAAACTATGCCTCATAGGAATCCATGCTGTAAACAACTTATTGTAACTTGAAAATTAAGTAGTATCAGACAATGAACTTTTGCTCTGCGTGTGAGGTAATTATGCCCACTTTCAGCTTTCAGCTTAATCCAATAACAGGTTTGCTGCGGAGTTTTGATTCTACATTCAATGCCCCACTCAGAACGCTTTCTTTACAACGAGACCTGACTGAAAAGTGTGCACTGAAGTATAAAATTGTGCCAAATTTCAAATATGATCTTCAAAGTGTTTGCTACCTCCTGACATCGCGCTTTAATGAGCACACTCTTTGAGTTGATTTTCCTCCCTTTTCCTGTAACAGTTATAATGGCTCACGAAACCGTCCAAACATTTCAGCGGTGTTTCAAATGGGTTTGCCTTTTCTGTTCTAACCATGTCTAGACAAACTACACACAATTTCCTTTAAGATGTTAAACACTTAATCTTATTTTTCCAACTTGTGCGTTTCGTGGCGACAGATCACATATGATCTGTTGAAAGGTAAGCATTCAGGGAACGAATTCTCATTGCCGCATTCCACTTTATCAACACGCTCTACATAAAAGGGGAGTCCCCTTTATGTCCTCGTCCAAGTTTTCCATATATCAATGAAAAAGAGTGATACCCCCTTCCCGCAGAAATACCAAAAGTTTATCATACTGGCAATGGTTAAGAATTTAAGAAAATGTTGTGCCCCCCCACCCCCACCCCCAAGAAATTAAGATGACCCATACGGCTATAATGTACCTCTTTGAAGGTAAGGGGGATCAATTTTTAGCCAGATTTTGCAGTTTTCTTTTTCTCAGCTGTTTATTGTCATTTTGCCAATTTTCCAAATAATTTTTTGTACGGTGACTTTGAATTTTTTAGGAGCCAGTGGCCTCGGGTTGAAAGGATTGAGAACCTGCACTATAGGATATGTGCGGTTACGGGGTGGGCGTCCTAAATTGGGAAGAGTGGAATATTATTTTATCAATTTTGTTTGCATGAACTGAACACACATTCTACGTCATAGTCTAGTTTTTTTTTCTCTGTTTCGTTGTTTGTGTATATATATACACATTTCCCAATACATATTTTTGAAATTGTATATAATTGTACCTTTTTATATAGGTGAAAATGGACGAATTATGAATACAACATCCGTATAGACAAATTACTTTTTTTTTCATCCTAAATCTTTAGTCACGTTTCCCAATGCTTAATTGATTTTTCATAGAATTGAAATTTCACTGCACAAGAATGTAGAGATTATGTTGTCGGGTCCGTAATGAGAGATTTGCAATGGATTGCGAAAGGGCAAATTGTTTTTCCACGATTTTGGCCAATATTTTGATCATGTGGCATTTATGTGATGGATTTTTCGGTGCAAAGATTGCTTCAAAATCTCACATTTGAGCGTTACTTTATTTTCTGTCGTGTTTGTTCTTGCATACATGTGGTTGCATATGGCATAGGGTGAAAACAGATTGGCGGATTTGGGGAACAGTTGCCATTCTTGATCGTTAAACGTTTACTTTATTTATCAATTGCTTTGGTTCAAAGTAAGATCAAAATATCTTGTAAGTGGTATTCGTTGCTGTGTTTTACTAAAAAGGTCAATAGGATTTTTTTTACCAGAATTACTGTCAGGTTTCCACATACGTAAAATTCATCCCAGCTACCTTGTACCTCCCATTCGTATTCTGACAGTAATAAAGCCAAAAAAGGGTACACAAACTCAGGAAACTGTTGGACCATGAAGACCATTGATAACAGTTGCATGCAGCAAATTTTATTCAACCGACTGGATAGACTTACTGATCCGTGATCCGATAAGATTTACACCATGTTATCCCATTCTTTGATTCCAATATTTACGTCCAGTTTACCATGAACGAAAGCTTTCGCATTGATGTCATGGGCATGGTGTTGACATTTCATAATTTATCATTGAATTTGCCATTATTTACGACTTTCGCTCCCATTTTGCTATCAAAGCTGTCCCCTTCGTATTTACTATTTGTGGTTCTCTATTATAATACCGAGTTGACATGGTTGTGGTATGTGAACAAGGATAAAGGTTTATTTGTTTGTTGAATATGAGAAGATTATCTGTTCAAGATTAATCGCCCAAATCTCTCATATAATTCGTCGCGCGCGTGGGAAAAGGTCGTTAGTGCTGTAATAAGTCAGGGTCCGTTTTTTTTTCAGGTACACGACAAAACAAATTACATGATTGAGGTGAACAGACAGAGGATAATAGAACCAATTTTTCACCGGCGTTATTTTGTTTTTCTTTGCGCAAGACAAGTAGTAAATCCACCATTTCGTTTTATTATTTTCGTCCAAATTCTATGCGTTTTATGGGTGTATTATTCAAACATCTTTGAAAGTTGAACAACTATTGGATTTCTTGTGTCCATAATTTATAGAAGAATTATGGCAGTGTTGACAAGTGCAAATTTTAGACCATCACGTGACATTGCTTTTCTGATTATATTCATGAGTAAAACTGCAATTTGATGATAACAGTCAAGAATACAAAATATATTGGCAAACTCCTAAAACACCTTTTTATATCTATTTTATATAAATTGGGTTCATTTAAGCAAATTCTGGTAGCTTTCTGCATCAAGAGGAGATATAGAGTAGAATCGATACTGTTATCATTGGGTGTGAGGTTAAGGTTAAGGTTAGGGTTAGTGTTAGTGTGAGGTTTGGAATCGGGTTCAACATTGGCGCCGAAACAATTGTGCACGTTGTGATGTTTCGATCTCGATTTGGTCATGTGGCGTCGCGTCAGAAGAGAAGGGATATAATATTGTACAAATTGGCAACGAAATGTTCTCACCACTTTATTTGATGTTTATACATTATAGATTAACTCTAAGTCCAAAAATTGATTGTTTATAAGCATTTCACAATGACTCACCATTGTATGTTAACAAAATTAGGATATTCTGGCAAAGATGCTACCCTGCTGGCGACACCAAGAAATGCAACACGCGCGGGTGAGAAATCTTTTGCTGCGGCGGCACCTAGGTTGTGGAATCAGCTCCCACGAAGTATTAGGGAATCTCCTTCTCTCTCGGTCTTTCAACGAGCCCTGAAGACATATCTGTTTGATTAACGTATTTTTGCTGTGTTTATTTGTAATTTCCATTTTTGTTTGTCTACTTATTTAATTAGTTAAATGTTGTATAAATTGTTTGTTTACTTATATTAGTTAATTATTGAATTAAATTGTTTGTTTACTCGTTTAATAAGTTAATTATTCTACTTAGTTGTAAAGCGCTGTGATACATGTTTAATCATAGTAAGAGCGCTATATAAATGTCAATATTGTATTGTATTGTATTGTATTGTATTGTATTGTATATTTCGCTCGTCATCATTAGAAATCGCGTGACATAATTATACACACTGACATGCGGGTGCACACAACCCCATGGAAACGAAATGTCATTGAAACTTATTACGGATGACTACCACATATCAGTTGACTTAATCAACAGTAATATCAGGACGTTCTGACAACATACAACAAAATGAAAATCATATTTTTTGTTATCAATTGGTACATAAAACCCGCGTGTCCTGTAAGCTTGGATCTTTATAGAGTATATGTCTATATTTCAACAAACACATCATATTGAAACAAATTAATTGATTCTCCTAAAGCACACTCAAATTGATTCATGTTTATGTTTAAGCGTAAACTGTGTTAAAACTGTTAAATCAAGCAAATTCTTGCTATAATACCATTTTTTCGAATCAGATGAAACAATCGTGCATTTTCGTTCCACTGAATCACAACATGATATTTCTTCTGTTATCGCCATGTGCATATTTTTGCAATTCTCTTACTTCTAATGTGGTACAGCATACATAGAAATTCTTATCGAACAAGTACACTACCCTTATTGCACTCACTGTCAGGAACACATTCTAAAATTCAAATATTATGGAAGGACGCTATTTTATATTTGGGGTGAGACGAGAGTCAACTCCAATACACAACATTTTTTCCTCAACAAGAGCAATTCCTGCACTTGTTGACGATAAAATACTCGTGTCGATGCATCGAAGCTGTAAAGAATCAAAATTTGTTTTAATTTCACATATGGAAAACATAACGTATAAATTAATCACTAATAATAATAATAATGAAAATTATAATAATAAAAATAATAATAATGAAAATATTAGTAGTGACATTTTATAATGCGCCGAAATCCACCCAAATAATATGTGCTTAAGGCGCAGGTACATAAATTTTCATAGAAAAAAATAAGTATGATTTATAGTTCAAAAGCGATTTTTATGTTGAGATGAGTTTTTAGAACAGATTATACTTGGGTTATGGAGTTAGTCTCTTTTATTTCTTCTGATAATATATTACACAAATGTGGTCCAGCAGATGAAAAATATGTGGTACCCCATGATCTTTTGACAACATAATATGTTACTTGAACGAAGAGGCCGATTAGGTTGATTAAGTTTGAACAGTTCCGTTAAATATGTCTGGGCAACCATGATTACAACGTTACATTAATAGAAGAATTTCGAAGACAATCCTTTGTTTGCTGGAAGTCAATGCGGCTTCAGCAGTTCAGAAATAATGGCGTAATATTTTCAGAAGGTTTGGTGCGAGTTATGAATCGAGCAGCAATATTTTGAACTCTTTTGAGACGATTTAAGTGAGTGACAGGAAGTCCAAATAAAATTGAATTAAACATATCTAAACGTGTGGTATCAAATGCATGAATTAAAAAAGAACAGTAGAGAAGAAACTGCCAGTCTATAAAGGATAATCAATATCATCAACCAAACCCATCAATTCTACGCTCGTAATGTACGTGCGTTGTAATACCCACCCAGTCAAAATAGTTCATTGTGTTTACGAGAGCTCTTAATCCTACCCGCAACTATATTATTACTTCAGGTGCTGTAAGAGTTATTATGTAATAACTACATAGTATTATTGGTTCACTATACTTGTTTATCTCTGACAATGGCGAAACGACTTTTAAATATAATTATTCTTTTTAAAAAGGGTAATCGCTTGACCACATAATTTTCACAGCAGAATCCTTGAATAGTGTACTTAATTCGTAGAATAGATCCCAAAATGATTACTGCTCTCAATCTTGCATTTTCAGGGGCGGCGCCACAGGAGTAGCAGAAGAGCAAAGGGTTTGCCGCCCGCCCCCCCCGGAAAATTTTCAACAAATGGAATGAATGGGTTTATCACGAATTTTTGGCCATATGAACATCCCCCCCCCCCCACACACACAACACCATTGGTTTCGCCCTCCCCAGTGGCGTAACTACGGGGGGGGCCACGGGGGGGCACGTCCCCTCAATCGGCGCAAAAAAAAAAAAAAAACGAGCAAAAAAGAAAGAGAGGAAAAGAAATAGAAAACTGAGACGAACCGAGCTAAGAAATGGTGCTTTTACAGCGTGTATCAAAAAAAAAGTAGATAGACACTTAAGAAAAAAAAATTATGAAAAACTGTTTTCGTGATTGAGTATTTTTGTATGAATATTTTACTTGAACTAAGCTATCTGATGACACTATTGGCTATTGAAAGTATTTACCATGAGTGAGCACAGGCCTCTTTTGTCAATAGGTCAAAAATGACATTTTGCGCACAGAATTGTGCTGCTTATAATCAATGTTTAATGCCTCAACAGACTGTACTGCAGACGCTCTCCCTGTGTGCACAAGATTGAATCCTCAGCATGCTTCAGAGAAGAGCTAATATCAATTTTTGTGATAAAAAAAAAATGAAGCACTGGTTCAATATGCCCCATAAAAGAAGAGAAGTGTCACGTTTGCCAAGGATGACTGGAATAAAAAAAAACATGTGTTTTCTTCTTTTCGGGGAGGGGTTGGCCAATTGTATCTGAGTATATTGCTTTAAATTGCTTTCTTGTCACATTAATTGATATAAGCTCTTCTCTGAGCATCGACGGATTAGAAAGTAGCACATTGAAGCATGCATTCAAGCAACCCACTGCTACTACAGTCAAAAACAAGAAAATGCCATTTTCTTACAGTTTTCCAAGTTCATTTGGCAACATGCATTTTCTTCAGTTCACGTTCAATCTTGCAAACATGACATTTTCTTCTCTTTTTAGGGGAGTACTTCTGATCATTGCTCATGTTTTCTCTTTTGCGCACAAATGATATTACCATTCTCTGAGCGATGCTCGAGAGATCAATCCTGTGCACCCATCAGGTGAGAGCTTCATGCTGAGTACAGGGTCTGTGAGCATTAAAAATTGACAATAAGAAACACAATCTCGCTGCGCAAATGCATTTTTGACCTTGGACAAAAGAGGCCTGTGTCACTCATGCGTTGAATACTTTCCAATACCAATGTCGTCATCATGATAGCTTACGTCGCAAGGTAAACATATTACATATCAAAAACAATATCTAATCATGAAAATTGACGAAATAAATTTTTTTGTGATGTCCTACGTTTTTATACACGCTGTATAGTGAACCCTCTTGAACTAACATTCAGCGTAAGTACTGATCGTTTTTTAACTTATTTAATATACTGTTTATTCAATAATTTTGTTAAATACGTTCTTTGACACTTATTTAAAGTGGTATATGATAGGTTTTGTGCATCGAATGTGATATTCACGGCGTTCCCACATAATTATCAGTGTTAGACTTGAAATCAACACGTTCGTGAATCATTTCCCTTTCAAAATCTGTCGCTTGTAAAATTGCTTATATTATCAACTACCGATAGCGCAGGCAATTTCAGTACACTTATCAAATCAAAAATTTTGTGCAGGATTTTTCTCCAAAATTCATCACTCACGTGCGCAACTTTTGTGTGATGTCGCCATTTGTGCATTCATGTAATTTCAGTTTCGCTACTGAGTGCCATTGTAAACGAATTAATTCAAATCCGGATAGAGAGGTTATAATGACTTGAATAAACACTTGCCATAATCTGTTTGGGATTGCACATTGCCGTATTAAATATATCAAATTTCCAGGACCGTAGCGTGGGGAGGGGTGCGTTCAAATAACGTAGCCTATTTCTATGATAGTTTTGATTATTCATTGAATGAAAGCCCTAAATTTCATTAAACAGGACTGACAGGCGGTCAAAATAATCTCATAAAAGACAGAACCCATGATCTTCAGGGGCTCCGCCCCTGACCCCCACATATTACCGCCATATTCTTGAAAAATAGCCTGCTATCGGCATTCAACTACACAATTTATACCTTTGAATGAAATTTACAAGAATATTTAAAAAGTGCAGTCGTTAGTTATCTGTATCAACTGATATTTCAAGAAAATAGTTTAGCAGAGAGACAAAAATGCCTTATGAAAACTGCCTACAGTAGTGATGCGTCACGAGCGGGTACCCCCTGACCCAACCTGTGACGGGCACCCTACTTGGAAAT
>JZLH01S0261647.1:11142-26689 GCA_001188425.1 Eucidaris tribuloides | reverse complement strand
AAGTATGATCAATTATTGTGTATCGGTACAAGATTGTTTGAAGTTTTTTTGTTTCATATTGAAAGCTTAAAGCCAGTTAATTTCCTTAGTAATACTGAGGAGTACATTTGTTTGGCCGATGTGTTATCGTGACTTGGAAAGATAATTTCAATACATTCAATGTTTATTTGCCTGTGTGATTGGCTTTTTTTTCTATATACGACTATTCGTATTGTATGTTTCGTCGCGGCTGGCAGGGCGTTAGCAATATGCTCGAAGCAGAGGCGCAACGTCCGGTGGCAGAGGTCGTTAGCAATGGCTGTACGCAAGGGCGTTACATTGCCTCTAATTTGAAACCTGTTTATTCTTATTAGGCCTTAGTCTGATGAAGGATTTTTAAAGTCACATACTTTGCTTTTATGTGAATAGCCATGTTGTCACTGGTCAGGTAATTGCTGTTAACGTTTGGCTTAGAGCATTGTAACGACCTTTTGCTTTGCGATGATGTTAGTAAGGTGCCATTTAGTTAGTAATGGCTTGTTTATCAATAGATGATCGATTTTGTTTGTAGTTTTTTTGGATTAACATTTCATTTTGTTATTACCCGCAACCGTTGTGAGAAATATCGTTTCAGCTGTATAACGGTGGTTTTTTCAAAGTGAGGTTTGATTTCGGTATCTTTTTTTTCCTAAATTAGATAAATTGTTTTAGCTTGTGTTATTCAAGTCTCTGCGATGGAAATTTTATAGTTGCATGTTTCTTGTTTGTGTTGACGAATAATTCACGTGTTGCCGCTTAGCTGATGGGTAGTCGGATTAAATGTTACACAAAGGTGACGCGGACTTCGTGCGAGGCCAAGCATGTTATTTATTCATTAATTTGTGAAGTAAATTATCGGATCATGTCTTTGATTCACCCTTGGCTACGATGGATGGTGTTAATGCTAATCATATGGCCGTTACGATTCGTCTGAAGGATATGTGTATGTTTATCAGACGCTTTAGGCTTTTTAATTTTGTTTTTCACTGGCTTCACAAATCGTTATCTAGACGTTGACCGGCGGTATTTCTGTTCTGCTTTTCTTTGTATTCCATTTGCCCCTCTGACCGTCAGAGGTAATATTTTAGACGAGGCAGACGGATCGTAAACGGCGCGTGTGACTTAGCCTTTATGACTACATCGGGTAATATTTGTAGGTTTTATGTTTTGAAAGTTCTATCGCTCGTTTGATTGTGCACATGTTATGTCGGATAGCTTACTGTGATCGTTTTAGTTCTGTGGCTTGATATTTTAACAGAGAGTGTTGTTTTTTATCTTGCTTTGCCAAACAGCAAACCCCGAAAACACCACAGCAACCAATGACACACACCACAACACACACCCACACCACACACACAACACACACCCCCCATCCACCCACACCAAACACAGCCAACACCACACACCATACACCCACCAGTACAAACACACCACAAAACACACACCGACTTACCACACAACAGCCACACACACACAACTACACACACGACACGAAACCACCACGCAACAAACCACATATACACAACATACACACCTTAACACCCACACACACAAACCACCACAACACGACCACACCCACCCACATGAACACACACACAACACACACAACATACAAAAAACAAACTCACCACACCACACCCAACCCGAACACAACACACACACAGACAATACAACCACATCGCACACACGCACACACCACCACACCACATAACAAACATACGCACACCCACAGAACTCACACAACACACAAAACCACAAATACAACCAGACCAGCACACCAACACCTCACACAGCAAGCACACACCACCACACACAAAATAGAGCACACACACACACATCGACACACGACACACACACGCACACAACATACGCACACTACAACCCCCACACACCACCACAAACACAACCCACACGCACACCACCAAACTTCCCCACATCACACCCACACAAACCCAAACTATATCTCCACCCAACCACCAACGGACGCGCGCCCAAACGACAAAAAACGCATACACCCAAGAAACCCGCAAACTACACCATATAAAACAACAACATTATACACACCAACACAACGCAACACATCCCATCACCAAACCAACATGTTCCAATGTGCACACGCATACGCTACCCCAAGTATCAACAATCACATCAGATATCACATGACATTACGATGTACCGAACAAGACCATGACGCATGTGTAACGGCACGAATATCACCGAAGGTTAGAGCTCAAGATGAGTGATAAACACGGGGCAATACACAGGGGCAACCACGGAAACACCAGACTGACGGTTATGAGGTCTCTTGTGTGGGTTCTCTTACCGTTTGAGCAAGTGTTTTAGTAGGGAAGTGTTTATACGATTGTCTGGACTCTTTAGGGTATATCCGGGTTTGCAATCAGGTGGAGCGCGGTATTTTCCGAGATTTGCATTCTTCATCGATTACGATTGGGTACTAGACATGTTCATGGGTATTTTATTTGTAGATAACCTTTCTCCATTGACCCACAGCGGTGCTCGGCCTTTTAACGGCGTATAATGTTTTCAAGTGGTTATTTGTTATATGCCTTAAGTTGAGGTTTCCAAGGTCTCCCTTTCTTATGAACTAGTTTGGCGTTTTTGTTTGCCTTCGATTGCAGCTAATTTACACGCTTCAGAGTATGGTATGTTGGTCTGTGCAGAGAGTTAACGTAAATGCTAACTGTCTGAATCATTTAATGCTAAGGCAAGACATGATGTAAAGTTTTACCCTTACGTAATTTGCCCTTACTTGAGAAAGTTATAATGTTTAGACCTAGGTGGTTGTTATTGCTGTTTAATATAGTGGGCCTGTCGATGATTGTACTTGGCATGGGCTTTTGCGTTGTTTAGAGACTATTCGGGTGGGGTTTGGATCTTGTTTGATTTCAGCTCGCCCCCCGGTGGTCCTGACGGAATAATGATTACTGTCGAACGTGAATCTGAGTCTAAGGCCCTTTGTTATCGAATGTTGTACCAAGTATTCAATGTTTATCCGTCAAAGATTTGATTCAGGGCGTCGGTCCTGTTTTGGTGGGCGGGGGGGGCCCAAAGTGAAACAAGTCCATTTCGCGCGTTTGCAGCAAGTGTTATACGATTTTGTCGAAGCGCGCACGAAAAAGTGACAATTTGTTTATGTTTATGGTGTTTTTGCCATGTTTATGTTTTATGTGCTTTCCTACTTTTTAAAACTTTGCATTGGCCATAGGTTAAAAGAATTTTCAATTGTCAATTATTGGGGGGGGGGATGATTGTCCCCCCCCCCCTAATTTAATTGGGGTGGGCGATTCGACCCCTGACCCCCCCCCTTCGTGGATCCGCGTGATTGTTTGGTTGCAGTTGCGCCAACCAGTCGCAATAGACTTGGTGGATTAGGCTGTCTAGACCGCCTGTATTTTTTGGATTGAGATTGTTATTATTTTTCTTTCTGACTTCTTTTTTTCAAGCATTTATCATTTACAAACAAATTTTTGTGGGTTTCTGGCTGTGTTCCGATTTTGGCGTTGTATCTTGTGATACTCGTGATTGGATCGAATTGAAAGTTTTATTATGATGTTTGTTCAAGGAAGTAATCCTTTTGTATTCAGAGGGATGCGGGGTTTTTTTTGCTGGTGTGTCACCGTCTAGGAATATCGTAACCAGTATTTAGTATTGTCTGGAATGTTGATTCGTTTTGGCTGTCCAGGATACGTAGTTTCAAATGTGTTGATTTTGTAATTTTGGTGAATGGAGTTGTAGCGCCTTTGGATAAGTCTTCTATATCGCCAATCTGCCTTATGTTAGACAAGACCGCGGTCGTCGCTATGGCGGTGTCTGTTGGTTGGCGTATAAACACGTGGTAATGCTCTGCTACTTTCAACCGAAAGCTGTTAAACTATTATTACCAGAGCCAAACCGCTTTGAATTAATGATTTCGACGTTCAGCGGTATTGTTACATTGTCTTGCCTTCTGTTGCTTTCGATTTATTCTGATTGTTTATAGATGGAGTAGCTTTGCGGATTTTGTTTATATTATTAAGCCGTTAGTCGTCCTTTCCGTTGAGGAGCGATTGAACTGAGGGGGCGCGGCACGAAAGGAGACGTTTTTTTAGGTTTAATATGAATAGACGTATGGGGTCGTAGATGTTGTTGTGTTGTTGTATAGGTCGTGTGTGTAGTGTGTAGTGAGTAGTGTGTGTAGGTAGTAGTGTAGTTGTGTATGTAGGTGTTTAGTAGTGTAGCGTTTAGTTTAGAGTATAGAGTGTATCTGTAGTGTGTTGTCTGTAGGTAGTGCAGTGGTGTAGGTTGTAGTTTTGTTTTTGTTTAAGTGTAGTCGTTTTATTGATGTTTTTTTTTTTATTTTTTGTTGTTGGTGGTGTTTTGAGTATTTTTAGGGGTTTATTAGTGGTGTGTGCGCAGCTGAAGGTGGTTACATTATCGTTTTTTTGTAGAGCCCAGCCTATTGTTGCAGTTTCGGTAGTATTTTCGTTGTGTTTCTGTTTAGTTGAGTTTGTTTGTGTGGGGGGGTAGTATGTGTAGTAGTGTAAGGTTCTAGTGAGTGTATTAAGAGTAGAATGGTATGATGATTGTAAGAGTAGTTGTATTTAGTAGTTGTTGTAGTAGTAGTAGTTGTGTCGTAGTGTGTGTTAGTGTAGTAGTCAGATGAGTGTTGGTGTAGATTGTTGTGTGTGTGCGATGTGTATGGAGTGTTTAGTGTGTCGAATCCGTGCGGTTGTAGTGGATGTTGTACTTTGTGCAGCTGTTTGTGTTAGTATTGGGATTGCAGAGTTGTATAGCTGTGGTGTGAGTTTGAGTGTTGTTTGAAGTATGGGTTTGTTTTTTTTTTTTTTTTTCCTGTGCAATGTTTCGTTGTTTTTGAGTTAGTTTTTTATGTTATATGATTGGGTGTAGTAGTTGTCGTGTTGTAGAGTGTTCGTGTCGATGTAGCGTAGCGTTGTGTGTTTTGTGGAGTTCTTAAGTTGTGTTTTTTTAGTTTAGTTTGAGTTGTGGCTGTTGTATGTGTTGTGTGTGTGTTTGTGTGTTGTGTTGTGTTTTGGTTGATGTGTCGTTGATGTGCGTGGTGTAGGTTTTAATAAGTTGTTTGTTAGATATTGTTGTTTTTATGAGTTTATGTGTATTATGTGTGTTTATTTTGTGTGTGGTCTTTGGGTTCTTGTTTTTTTGTATTTGTTTGTTTTGTTTTAATTTTGGTCTTGTTGGTTTTGTGTATTTTTGAAGTGTGTATATATTTGTCTATTTTTCCTGTCAAAGTTCTTGATATGATTCAGCTGTCGGTGCTTTGACTGTTGGCGTTCTTAGCACTGGTTTATTATTTGGCTTGTTTTTTGATTGTACGTGGCGTTTTGTTGTTAGCCGTGTTGTTGTTGCAAGGCTCCCTTTTTTTTTTGTTGAAGTTTTTTTGTTTACTTGGGTTACTACTGCGCCATATATTTTTTCTGCCGTGTTTTGATAGTTAGTTTTGTGGTATGTTTAAATTGCCGTTTCTAGTGGATTTGTCTAGTGTCGCGCGCGGATCCATCGTATAGAGTAAGTTTGGTAAAGCGCAGGTGATGTCTTTTGTCAGTGTTTTTGGAGCGACAGTAGTAGTAGGTAGTTGAGGTGTGTAGTGTCTTAAGTGACCATGTATTCGCTGTATGTAGGTGTGCTTTGTATTATGCCAGTGTATAGTTATTTTTTTGTGGCTTGTAGTTAATGGCTTAGATTTTTGTTGTCAGTAAAGTTTTGTTAGTTAGATCCTTTATCTTGGGTGGGTTGTAGTTATAAGTATCGGTAAGGCGTGTGTTTTGTGACTTTGTTGTCAGTGGGTCATGTGGTTGAGGTTAGCTTCCGGTGTGCAAGGTTAGTTGTGTGTAGTGTGTGCTTGTTGGTCTGAGTATTTCGTTCTTGTTTGTCTTTTTGGGGCTGTTTCCTTGTTAATGTATGTTTTAGATTGTTAGTTTATGTAGTGTTTATCGTTTGATAGGTTGTTGATATTTTTTAAGGAATGCCGTTTGTGTGTTTAGTAGGTTTTTTTGTAGTTCTGTGCTTTTGTTATGGCATTGTGTAGTAGTAGTGGTGGGTAGTCGAGTTTTATTTTGTATTTGATGGTCGTGAGTTGTTTGTTTTGGTTTTGTTGGGTAGATTACTTTATTTTCGGTGCGTAGTTCTGCTTTTTCTTTTTTTGGTTTGCGTTATTTTAGTATTTATCGGTTGGTTTGGGTTCTTAGTCTCTTTTATTGCATGTTAGTGTGTGTTGGCGGAGTAGTTTCTCCTGGCTTTGTCGATGCTTGTATTCGTGGTATGTGTGGTGTGGCGTGAGGTGGCCAGCAGCAGGGCTTGGGTTTGAGTGTGGTGTGTGTAGTAGCGGGGGTGCAGCAGGTTCGTATTGTGAGAGTGGTGGTGTTTAGTGGTCATTATTTGTGTTTGTTTTGTTTGTGTCCGTAGTAGTGTAGGTATGTTGCGTATGGTGTGCTTTGACGGGATTTGTCGCCCGAGAGCCAGGGTATGTGGTCGTCTGTGTCGCCGTGATGCTTGTTTTATCGTGTTGAGGGTTTGGCGTCTTAATGTCTAGTTATGCTCGTGTTTTTTCGCGCCTGGTGTGTTATGTTTGTCGTATGGTATGTGTCGGGCAATTTGTATTTTGTTAGTGTTTTTTCTTTTTGTTTTGTTTTTTTGGTGTTAGGTGGTGCGAGTTTGGGGCTAGTTTTAATGCGGTGCGTGCTCTATGTTGTCGTTGTTAGTCGCTTTAGTGTTGTGTTGCTTGTGTGTTATGGAGTGTAGCTGTCGGTCTGGAGTTGTAGTTTGTTTGTGTGTTTGGTGAGTTATGTGGGGTTTGTGTTTTAGTTGTAGGATTTTGTGTGAGTGTGTGGTTGGCGTATTTGCGTAGTTTAGTCGTCGGGTAGGAGTAGTAGCTATTTATAGTGTTATGTTTGGTGAATTTTTATTGATTTTTCTAGTGTGATATGACTAATTGGTATATAGGTCGGGTGAGTTTCGTTTAGTTTATTCGGTGCTTTTTGCCCTGTTTTGTTTTTTGTAGTTGTGTGCTTGTCGTGTTGCGGGGGGTTTTAGGTAGGAGTTTAGTAGTGGTGAGTAGTCGTTTCATAGTGTTGTCAGGTGTGGTGTGTAGTGAGTTAGAGTTGGTATTTTCATAATTCGTTTATTCAGGTCTTGAGTTAGAGTATTATTTAAGTTGTTTTGATTTGATTGTTTGATGTCCTTTTTATTGTCGTCATTTTTTTATGTTGTATGTAATAATTTTATATTGTTTTTTCTTGTGTTTTGTTTGGGGAACCCTTGGGTTTTCGGTCTTTTTCTATTTTTTATCTTTTTTTGTTTTCTGGGTTGTTGATATGGATGTCTGTGTTTTTTGTCACGTTGTGGTTCGATTTTTTGCTATTACGCGTGCAGTGTGTGATTGTACGTTTTGTATTTTGTATTTTTGGTTGTATGGCATGGGGAAGATCTTCTTATGTCGGAAGCGTTTGACATCGCTTGTCTTGGGGGTGGTTGGTGTCATAGAAGTTGTTTGGTAGAGAATGTGATGGTCGTTGTCGATGTCTGCTGGCGTTGTTAACCGTTGTCCATCTCATGTGTTCTTTGTGTGTGTTTTTTCCGCCTGCTTCCGTCTGAACAAGGTGTAGTAATAGTAGTCTGTTTTCTTATGTTCTCCGAGTTTGTCGTGTGGTTTCACGTGTTATACAAGAGTTGTGGTTTGATTGGTTTTTAAGTTGGTAGTAGTTTTTAGGGTTAGTATGAATTGTGTCCGATATTTGTGGTCTTGGTGGTATAGTTCCATTTAGTATAGTATGAGTGTAGTGGGTGGGTTATGTTGGCCCTTTGCTTTGTAGATAGGGTGTGTGGTGAAGTGGTGTTCGTGCTCTGTTAGGTATGTGTTTTTGTTTTTTATTTTAGGTGAGTGTCTTTTTCACAGTGTTGTAGTGTGTCTACATGTCGTGATGTGGTTTGGCTGCTTTAAGTTAGTGTGTGGTTAGTTGGGAGTTTTTCGTAGTGGTCTTTTTGGTTGAGTAGGGGATCTTGAGATTTTTTTGGGCGATGTCGGCCCACGTGGTTTGGATGTTAGTTTGTTTCTAGTAGTAGTAGGTGAGTGTTTTGTGTTTCGTTGTCGTAGTATTGCGTGTTTAGTTGGAATTAGCGTTTGCGTCGAGTGGGAGGTTTTTTGATAGTTTAGATGGCTTTTTCCGTTTGTTGAGTTCTTGTAGTGAGTAGTCTTTATCTTTCCGAGCCAATTGCTTCATGATGTGTATTATCTTTTATTTAGCTCGATTTCTAATAATCGACTTGCGGCCTTGTGCTTATTTTTGTTGAGACTCGATTTGTTTTTTTACCAGGTCCCCCAGTTCGTGTTGGTGCATTGTTTTGCCTTGTGTTCTTGCTTTATTTGCATTATTTTTCTATGTTTTGGTCCTTGTATGGTGCGCGACCGTAGATTTTAGGCGTCGTTAGGTCAATTACTGTCTTTGGCAGTCATTCCTAGTTTTCTGGCTTCCCATTTCGGGCGTCCTGCATCGGTCTTTTCTGTGTAGTCTGGTCCATCTATCCTTCGTAATTGTTTGCAGTATGTCCGGCATGCTCTTTTTATGTTTTATTTGTTTTCTTATACTCTGTTAGTATGTGTAGTTGGTTTCCGTAATTCTCCGTTTGATATGGTTTTCCTGTTGTCCTGTTTCGTTGTTCCTTATACTTATATACCACTGGCTGTTATTCTGGCGCGTCTTTACCGTTTTTATTGTTATTTGTGAAGGAGTCTTGGACTATAGGCCGAGGGGAGGTGGGGTTCATGAGTTTTATTTGCTGGCTCTATTTCTTATCTCCTCCTTCACTTGTTTTCTAAGCCGGCGGTACGGTCCGACGCGTGGTTGGGGATGTTTTTTGTCGTGTTCCATCTCGACTCTCGTTTTTCTATGATTGACTGTTTTCAAATTACTGTTGGCAATTTTATATATTTGGGGGTTCGCGTGTTATTAGTTGGGCCGATTGTTAACAAGTAAATGCCTTTCCTAAATGTTGTATGGTAGCATCTTCTCCCCTTTTATTCTAATTGACTTGGAGAGATCCATCGGATACGGTTGTTATCGGATGGGCCTCGTTGCGACGTTGTCCGTTATCGTTAGAGTTTTTTTATTTGTTCCACGATTAATTCCGCGTTGTTTGTTGGCTCTCTGTTGGTTAATCTTTCTGGTAGCTCTGCATCATGTGTCATGTTTATGATGCTTGGTGTGGTATCGTTAACTTGACTTCTGGTTTTGGAATGTGAAGTGTGGGTGAAAGTTCTCCTGTTCCGTTTTGTGCTGCCTATGCGTCTAATAGCATCATGATAATTGCGCGAGGCTTGTCAGTTTTGTTGGGGTTTCTCTCGGCCTACTATAGTGCTGGCTCTACTTTCCGTCATTGAGGCCTTGGGTTTTGGGTGTCGCTGTGCTCTATAGCTTAGGATCTGTGTCTCTCTTTGTTCTGGTATGTTTACGTATACTGTATTTTCTTATAGCCTTCTGCGGGTTCGGGTCTTGCTTTTGAAGCTCGTTCTTCATCGCTATGCATTTACTTCCGTCAATAAGAACTTTGTGTGGATCTGATTTACTTGGCGCCTAGTTCTTTTTGTGTATGGCTTGTTTTAGGTGTCTCCTAGGTGTTTTATTTTACAGTTGTAGTTTCCCATTTATTGGCGTCATTGTGGTTTATAGTTTTCGATGTCGTGTCTTTATGGTTGCAGTGTAAATCATTCTCGAAATGTGTTTGTGTTGAAGTTCTCGCCTTGTGTATATTCTGACTTGTTTCTGAAGTATTTGGTCCTTTTTCTCTATTTGTTTACTTTTTTCCTAGTCCGAGTTGTTTTTAGTTGTGTTTGTCTTTTTCGTTCGCAATGTTAATTTCAGTAATTGATTTATTGCTGCAGTACTATGATCTGAGATTGAATCGTCGTAGCGTGTCTTTTTTGCGTTTGATTTAGAATTCCAAATGTCGTATAATTGTAGTGTTGGACGTTAGTGCGGTTAGTGTTGTTCTTTTTCTCCTTTTCTCTTCATTTTGTTCTCTTTTATTTTCCGATCACACATGTTGACCTACTTGATCTCACAGTCGTTTATCTGGATAAATTGTAAAGCTGTAAAGTTGTTTAAGTTGTAAAGCTTCATGGCTTAGTGGATAAGACTCAGTTTCTCGACCTAGAGGTCCGAGGTTCGAATCTCCGGTTCGAATCCACACCGGACCATGGCGGTTGTGTCCTTGGGTAAGGCACTTTATCCCCATTACCTCGTCCCTCGGATAGGACGTAAAGCCGGAGGTCCCGTGTTAAGACAGAAACACTTCAGCAAGTAAAAGAACCCACGCACTTCATCGGAAAGAGAAGGGTGAAAACCCGGTGTTGTGGTCACATATCCATATGCAAACTACCCGGGACTGGATGCCTGAGGGTAACAGTGATTAAGTTCACTTTTCTAGTCCCTGTAATCCGAAATGATGGCAAAGCGATAATAATAATTCCTGGTAAAGGGATCATAACCCGTGATAAGAACTTCTCCATCTTTCATTGTTTCCTCGATACTCAACTATGATGGCGCTACTCAAGTTCGACTTCCACTATGTCGCTCAATTATGTATGCTAAATTGCAAAGCTTCCCCCTTACTTCAAAATGATTTTTGATTAACTAATATTAACAAAATAAACTCTTGCAAAAATGGGCCTATATAAAAACACACGATATTGTGGATTAATGATACCATGATGTATTGCGCGAAATATAACATAATTATGCTATCGCAGGGTTCGTAGCATTATTACTAATATTATTCATTTATTTTGGCAAATCACAGTTGTCGCAAAAGAATTGGATACAAATATCATACAATTACAAGCTTGTGTGATTCAAGAAAATAAGTGAATAATTGGTAATTGCATTTAGTATATATGGAGCTAATCGACAAAAATATGACAACGTAGAATTGAGCTGTGTTAACCGACAATTTATGCAAACAATGAAAGAAATATTGAGGAAACTAGTTTTAGGGCCCTGGCACATTCTGGTACACACTGTTCGGAAATTATTCTACTGTCAAATAGGAGCAGTTTTAAAAAGCCCCTCTTTACTTCTTCATGTATACGTCTTTTTTAATTTCAAAATTCTTGTTTTCTGGGAAATGGAACTTTATGGTACACCCGTTGTGTCTTATACGGATCAGTGATTTTTTTTTTAATATAACGCTGCTTCGTATTATGTAAACTTACTATTTATCATTTTATGTCATCATCTGCTGCACATCTTCTGTCGTCTTTTATTATTAATTGATTTACTTAATGTTTCCTAATACGCCAACAATAACTGACATACCAGCTTTTACTCCTCGATGATATATTAATGACTGCAACCGATTGTTCTCATTACCTAAATATATAAATCACAACCCGATTTCGGTGGCAATTAATACTCATAAATAGTCCACCTGCTATGATTCTTCCTTAAATGCTTTCATTGTAATCGCCTCGATAGCGTGATATATTTACCTTCCTTTATCAACCGATATCCGACTGGTATAGCAATTCGGTTGACCACTTCCACCTGCAGCAGCCTAATTGTCTTCATAGCACACAACGATATGCAATTAATTCATATGAAGTGTGTCAAGTATGCGTAATTATTATGCATAGTGCCTACGTGACATACACGCCTCGGAAACATTAAAAAAAATTCTAGTTTAATCGATGATACGATATTGAGTTATCAAAAAAACGGAAAGTTTGCTCTCCCGTTTAATTGCAACCATGTCCCATTTAAAGGCAAGGTTCACCCTGACATTAAGTTGGTTTTAATCGATGCAGAACAACGAGAGAAACATATTAATAAAAGTTTGGCGAAAATCCACCAAAGAATAATAGAGTTATGAGATTTCAAAGTTTTAAATTTGTGACGTCACATGCGAGCAGCTCCCCATATATCATGTAATATACATTCCATAAATTGCCATTTTTTAATGGTTCATGATAATTGAATTTTTTTTCATCGAAGCATGTATGAAATAATGTTTCTGATAATATATTAAATGCACAGGTAAAATCATTTTCAAATTTCTGAGAAAACGGCAATTTCATGGAATTTATATCACATGACATATGGGGAGCTGCTCGCACGTGACGTCACAAATTTGAAAGTTTAAACTTCCATAACTCTGTTATTCGTTGGTGGATTTTCGCCAAACTTTCATTAATATATTTCTCTCATTGTTCTGCTTTTATTAAAACCAACTTGATGTCAGGGTGAACCTTGCCTTTAAAATGAGTTATGAAATTTGGGAACATGTAGTATAAACCTGATAACGCACACATTTATTTAATCCCAAACAGTTCAAATCATATGTATTCAATTCCCATTCAAATCCATGTAGCAAAGAAATAAGTGAAATCGAACAAGGTTTAAGCGACAAAACAATTAGGGAGACTGCAAAATTAAACCTTGAAAAAGATCTGTCGAAACGGTGCATAGATAAGACATTGATCTTTCATAACTCTAATACCATGAATATGAGTTTGAAATTGTTCTCAATTATTTATGTTTTGGATTTGGAGAGTAGAATCGTTTCTTTGAAATATGAGTTGTTTGAATTAATTTCAAATGTCCTTGTGAAGGTCAGATCTGATTTAGCATGTCTCACTCTCTCTTTACAATTTCCCAAGATTGCTTCCGCTTCCGAAATCTGTAATCAACACTCGGAAGGATATAGAGGATACGATATCAGAGTGAGTTTTAGTACTTAACGTGTAAAGTAAACTTCTGCATAAGTTTGTTATCAATTATTTACGCCAAAGAAGACGTTTATTTCAGTTTTAGGTCACTTGCGATGTTTGTTTGTTATTATTTCCACTACGTCATCACTGCACTTCCAGAATTACTCCACTAATGCCATTCTTAGCTTGACCTTACAAGTTATTTACGGAAGTGGTGAAATAAAGAAGTAAGTGTTACAAACCAAAGGGTAAAACCTGATTTTGTTCAAGAAATCCTACATTGATTTGATTTGATTTGATGAAAGTTCACGATACTATCTCCATATCTTAGATTTATCTCAGTAACAAAACATTACACAATTTCTCAGTACGGTAGACAATATAGCCTATAATAAGAAAAGTACAAAGCCACTAGACATTCAATTTCTTCGTCCTAGCTTTCATATTCGTTTTTAATAATAATAACAATATGTAGCTTTTATATAGCGCATGTAATTTCACTTGGAGATATCAATGCGCTTTTGAACTTTATTTTCTTCGAAGAAACATATCTTATCTTTTTAATGGAATGTTAACGTTACAATATCAATCGAAACAAAATAACTGGTTTATAAAACTATAAAGAATGTGATGTCATTACAAAAAAGGGGACAACGTTATAAAGCTTATTCAAACAATGGCATTTATGCGAAGATAAAAGAGAACAATAACGGAAACTAAAGAGAGGTTAATGGTTTTGAGAATCGAAGAGAAGAAAGAATGGTTGTGAAACGGTAACAAAGCAAAATGATGACATAAGTTCTTTGAAACTCAGAAGTCAGAATAATCAACTTGTAGATTTAAGACAAAGTGAGAGAACCCTTTTGCAAACGTCCGCTCTACAACTGCACCTTCCCTATTCGTACCCCAACAGTTTGGGGCATGATACTCGCCCTCCCGACTGTTTAAAAGTTTATTGACTGCCCCTTGCTACTCGAGTTTATCACTGCATTGAATTATGAAAGATTTGACCCACATTTTTCAGCAAGTTAGGGGGACCACAAGGCTGCCATACCCGGAAATGATATAGGAAAGTAATCGGGGGAAACAAACACGCTCTCCGGTTAAGAATCGATTTTGGGCAGCGATTGGCGATTGGCGATTGAAAAGTTTATGCCACTGTCTTATCAATAATGGTTATACCGTAGGGTGACCACTACACTCCAATCCATTCCCGCCACCTTCAAGATTTCAAAGACACTTTTATTACATTTTGTAGCAGCGACAGGTGAGTTTATCGCCTCACAGTCACACACTAGTTCGTTCGACTTTATACATGTATCACTTTTTAGCTCCGTCATTATTTGCCTTTGTAATTATGAGTTTAGGGTTTTACCAAAAAGTAAATTATGACAAAATAGTCCTGTTCGGTAGTAAAACTGTGTTTAGGCGAGTGAACGCTTCTACTAAGCCGAAGGGGGGGGGGGCACTGCCATTACAAGGTGTATTTTGCCTTCACTTTGAAAAACATGTTTTGACAATGAACGTTGTGTGCTAAATCACTTGACAATGGTGTCCAACTGCTAAGTGTTGACAATAATCGAACATAATTATATACAATTTTATAAACACATCTTTGCTTTTCACTTCCTACAAACACTATTGCTACAAGCACGCTTTTTGCAATGTAAACATAGTTCTTACAGTGTAAGGGTGTTTTGTATTTTTGAAAAAGAAAAATATAATTCTTTATTCGAACGAAAGAGGGCACTATTCTAATTATCCCGCTTGACAGTGAATCTTCAAAGTACATGCAAACTATAAATACAAATGTAGAAAGCGACGGACATGTTGTCTGTTAAATACACCCGGAAGTGTGATGATGTGCTGAAATTGTTAAATGGAGGCGTTACGGTCTTCGGCGAGGCTGGTCAACTTGTAAACGAAACGTCTCGAATTGAGTCCCACTTGAGTTGTAGCACTTAGCAATGTTCTTCGGGAATAAAGACACAATTCACACTACACCCTTCTTTTACATTTCACGCGTCGTCACTCGGCTGTTAAAACCTCGTATCTCAAAATACGATATTTTTTCAGGAGAGCGAAAAACATTCATATCTAAACAAATTATGTGCGTAGGCTATGTTATTTGAACTTGAGACTATGTTTGATAGTCAATTATATTGTGAGATATGGCACTAATGTGGTTATTATAAGATGATTCACACCTTCAACTTCACATTTTCACCAAAATTTGAGATGCGAAGTTTTATCAGCCCATCGATGTCGTGTATATGGTTGTGTGTGACAGTAGAGCCACTTATGAGAGAATTAGGTCGGAGTGGCACTGCTTGAGATGTTAGAACGCTCCCCGGGGGAGTGGGGGCGGGGCTTTACCACTTGAACCGGTTTGGTTTGGAAAGGTGTCAGATGAAAGTGTGTCGTGTGAGAAAGCTTGATACGTTTATATAGACACAAGAACGTTTACAAAGGTTACATTTACGTTTATTATTGATGCTAGGTAAATGCGTGTGTTTGTGTATTTGTAATATCTCCTACAATGCACTAATATGATGTAGACATCAGTGATAATGATAATCCTCACACGGGAGTTAAAGTCTGTACATGAAATTTAATTCAATTTCATTCACTACGAACAACATGGTATTGAAATTAACTCCCAAAGTATTCCTACACCAAGAGTTTCACCCTTTCTATGTACTTCGGTGACAAAACCTTGTACATGTATCTCAATTTTTCGTTAAATTAAAGGGAGTAAGGAGCCAGCAACTAACAGGCATAAGTTAAGAATAA